>CABFWB010000519.1:106653-163857 GCA_902151455.1 Timema bartmani
TTCTCAACAAACCATTGAGTAGGTCAGGAATAGCTTGTATGGATCAGTGTCAATTCTCAATAAACCATTGAGTAGGTCAGGAATAGCTTGTATGGATCAGTGTCACTTCTCAAGAAACCATAGAGTAGGTCAGGAATAGCTTGTATGGACCAGTGTCACTTCTCAAGAAACCATTGAGTAGGTAAGGAATAGCTTGTATTGATCAGAGTCACGTCTCAAGAAACTATTGAGTAGGTCAGGAATAGCTTGTATAGATCAGTGTCACTTCTGAAGAAACCATTGAGTAGGTCAGGAATAGCTTGTATGGATCAATGTCACTTCTGAAGAAACCATTGAGTAGGTCAGAAATAGCTTGTATGGATCAGTGTCACTTCTCAAGAATACATTGAGTAAGTCAGAAATAGCTTGTATGGATCAGTGTCACTTCTCAAGAAACCATTGAGTAGGTCAGTAATAGCTTGTATGGATCAGTGTCACTTCTCAAGAAACCATTATGTAGGTCAGGAATAGCTTGTATGCACTAGTAGCTCGAAATGTACGGTGCTGTGGTTGAGTATGAATTTGGAGATGGGCGTTTGATCCCAGTCGGGTGCACTATGGGTGTCCCATTATACTTCCTATCGTCAAGTATTTCCTCCTAAATCAATATTGGTGCAATTGTTCAAAGATTCACATTTCTCTTACTTTTATTAGATTGGTTAGTAGAGTCATTGCTGGCGTTACATTTTACTAAATCATACACTTTTGATTGTTGAGAGAGAAGGTAAATAGGAGACAGTGGCCGGTAATGGGCTACTGTACATTCTCAGATGAACTAGTGACACTTTATTTAAGGCGTAGCATTTCTCCCTTTTCAACTAAAGAACCTGGGTTCCACTACCAGAAGGTTTATTTTTGAAATATAGACCTATGCTTTTCACGTAGTGTGAACATGACGTCATTGATTATTGTGTTTATCCTAGAATTAAATTAATTTAAGTAGCTAGCCTCCTGGCTGCAAGCGTATCTTAAAAACGGTTTTATAAATAAAATGGACTACTCCTTTTAGATAGTTTTTTTAAACATTTATCAAAATTTTGAATTTTCTCATTTCTTTAGTGTGATATTACTTATTACTACTTACATCCCGGTTTCTTAGTTTTATTGTGAACTCATTTAAAACGAAATGAATGCGTAGCAAGACTGAATTAATTATTTAAACATGTTTTTATAACTTTCAATCGTGAAATTAAAATTTTTACTTTCTCACGACCCCTCAGGTAGAAAAATTACTGTGATCGTCAATAAAATCGGACTCAAGATTTCGATGAATATTGACGTTTCTTGACGCATTGAACGCGAAAAAGTGGTTTTCTAGATGCCGTCTGTCTGTATCTCGGTCTAGAGCCGAAACCATTTTACCAATCGGGCTAAAACTTGGTATCTAGGGTTTTTATATTCTTCCTGAGGTGTTTTTTGTAATTAAATATCCAGTATTAAAATTAAGGGTATTTTACTGAAGGCCAAATAGAGAGATAAAAATTTATATTCTCAAAATCCACGCAAACGATTTTGATAAAAACTTGTTACAAGGCACTGTTTTGCATCATAAACAACATTCCAGTTCTTATTTCCATGAAAAAATTAATATTTAAGGTACCCTTTACTGGTGGAAATTTCAAATTTTGATAAATCTTCACAAATATTTGAGATAAGATATAACTTATAAATATAAATTTGTTGTACTATTAAAAATAAAAAACTTTTATTTGAAATATAAATTTATAAAACTAATATTTTCCAAATTATTGGTAATTTTAAAAAAATTATTATTGAGGTATCTGGTAAACAGAGGTGCTACCTTTTTCTCAATATGTTTCTATAAAAGTGTATTTTATTTCATTCAGGCTCTTTAGTGAAATGTGATGCTCTTTTTTCCATCATTTTCTACGATAATGTATATTATTTCGTCTCACAAATCCTACGAGTTTTAATTTAATGTCTCCATTTTTGGATAAAGGAGAGAGAAGGGCTGCGCAATGCACCAAACTTTTTAATCTTAATAGTTAATACGGATAAACTATTGTTTTTATATAAAGCACAAGCAGGAAATCACCTCAAGTGTACTATATTCGAGCTTTGACCTCCCTATTCTATTACGAGTCTGACGCCATAGATCAAATTACCACCAGTAAAGATTAAACTGTAGAATGTATGGGAAAATATAGCTAAGATACTGATATACGAACAGATTGAAACACATATAGGGCCTTTAACACACTATTACATTGGTATCATACGAAGTATAAAAATATATAAGAAGCCCTTCAAAATGTTTTAATCTTGATTTTTAATAGTATCAAGCTTGCATAAGTTTATAGGTGATTGTATGTATTTAATCTCACATATAAGGATTAGAGCATCATAAAAAAAATTAATAGACTTTCTAAAGCGTAAAAAATTTAACCATGTGTTGGAATCATTTTAAGTATCGTAATTATTTATATGAAAATTAGTCAAGCATCACTTTCAATGAAAGCAAAGAATTCAGTGAACATGGCTGCTAAATGAATAATTCCTTGAATTTAGTTAATTTCCATAACAAACAATTGTACAATAATTATTATTACTATCGCCACCTTTTATTGTGTTTCTTTAATCACAAAAAATGCAACTACCTTTATGATCCTGAGTCTGCATTTGCACTATAGGTGGATAATAAAGAATTCCATCCGATGCCAACAGATATGACACACTTCATAAAGAAATAAGTATCACTATCACTAATGACTTTCAATATATGATTACTGAGAAAATTACCGTAGAGAGGTTAATAAAACAAAGCCGGTAATTAGACTTTCAATTTCCACATAACGCTAATTACATCCCCCGAAGCGTGAAACTAGCAAAGGATATTGTCTGGTTGTAAGTCACGCTTGAACCGCATTTACAGATGAAATAAATTTAAAAAAAAAAGAAATTATTAATCTGTGTCTTGATAGCTTGACAATCTAAATTAAAACAACATGACTAATTCATTAACCATATTTATAATTTAACAAGTTGGTGTATAAAGTGTATTAAGTAATAATAATAATAATAATAATAATAATAATAATAATAATAATAATAATAATAATAATAGTTTTAGTGTAAATTCATAAACCAAGAACAAATTAATAAAACACTGGGTGAAAGACTTGACTTCAGTTCCATTTATATAGGAGGGGTTTTGTATGACAAAAAAACACTACTATAAAGTGTGCGTACGTCAAGTCATGGGATATACAGCAGCCACTTTAGACAGTTATTATAAACACATGCAAAACAGCATTAGTAAAATAGTAGTAAAATGTTAACAATTTTGGCAAAAAAAAAATTTGTTTGTGTATTATTAAAGGTCTTTCATATGAAAATTGGATTGTGGATTTAAATTATATCTAGAGAAAATAAATTTCTAGAAAAGTAGAGGAATTAAATGCGCAAAACTTTCTAGTAGTCATATATATTTATATGTTTTTTAACCAAGTTTTACTACCCATCCTGGCACCCCACATTTAATTATATAATTGCGATGTTATAAAGGAACGTAGAAAATGTACCCACAGTTGCGTATAGAAAGCGTAAAGAAGAATTATTTAGGAAAAAATACCTTCACTACACCATAACGTTACTGTATTTTTATACAAAAGCTGGATGAACTTAAACCTAAACAGATATCCGTAAACAACGAAAGAATATTAAATCTGTGAATCCAAAGAATTTTTTTTTATTGGTAATAAAACTTAGTAACAGACCCTCAACCAAAGCCCCCACCATCTAGAACAGTGTTTCTCAATTTTTCACCAATATTAGCTCGTTAAATAAGAGTTCGACGGCGCATAGCAGTTGGGCCACGTTCACTGACCAGGAGGATTATCGTCATAGCTTGGTCACACGATCACTGACCAAGAGGATTATCGGCATAGCTTAGTTAGGCCACGATCACAGACCAGGAGGATTATCGGCATAGCTTAGTTGGGCCACGATCACATACCAGGAGGATTATCGTACATAGCTTGGTCGGCCACGATCACTGACCATGAGGATTATCGGCATAGCTTAGTTGGGCCACGATCACAGACCAGGAGGATTATCGTCATAGCTTGGTCGGCCACGATCACTGACCATGAGGATTATCGTCATAGCTTAGTTAGGCCACGATCACTGACCATGAGGATTATCGGCATAGCTTAGTTGGGCCACGATCACATACCAGGAGGATTATCGTCATAGCTTGGTCGGCCACGATCACATGACCATGAGGATTATCGGCATAGCTTATATAGGCCACGAAAACTGACCAGGAGGATTATCGTCATAGCTTAGTTGGGCCACAATCACAGACCAGGAGGATTATCGGCATAGCTTAGTTAGGCCACGATCACAGACCAGGAGGATTATCGTCATAGCTTAGTTGGGCCACAATCACTGACCAGGAGGATTATCCTCATAGCTTAGTTGGGCCACGGTCGCCGACCAGGATTAATAAATTATTATATTATAAAAGAGTGTGAAAACAAATAAATGTATTCGGCGGTACAACCAAAGAAGTTCCTGTTGTCGGCATCAGTAGCAGCCAGATTTATCAAAATGTCCGTTACAATCACGAAGAACGGACGTTCCCCGAAGTTCCGTCAATTTGAGCGAGGAAGGGGGCAGCAAGAGGGGCAAGGGGCGGGGTAAACAGGTGAGACAAAGACCAGATATAGGAAGGAAACGGGAGAGGTCGGAGGGAGGTAGCTCTGTACAAATAAACAATTCTCATTTGTCAAAGTGCATCAAGACAAGTCGAATCCCACTGCTCATTCTTCAACCCGTGTCTTCATGGACAGGATCTTTCATCCATCATGGAGAAGGACTCAACGCCCTGAAAGACTCCATCTCCATTATTACAAAGTGAACGACATTTTTTTTTTGAATAGAAGAACTATTTTAGCTTAAAGTAAAACCAAATAAAATATAATTTTATACACCTATTATATTTAACTTCATTTTTTTAAACTTATTATGAGTTTATTTTTGATTCATTCTAAGTAAAGCCAAAGTAATTAAATTATTTTGGTGTAAAGTGTACCACTAAAATATAAACAAAATGACGAGGCAACCATCTTAGGTTTCTAGAGAGCTACAAGAATTGTAGGACCACATATAACTGATAACGTTCAATTTTGTAAATGGAATCTTGCAAAGAAGATTCTATCAACTTCATCAATCGATTAACAAGTTACACAAAGATCGCTTCTGTCGTTGTTAGAGAACCGACCAAGTGCACTCAAAGGTACTGAAATCTTAAACAAATATTTACATAGATCGAATTTAGTTGTTGTATTTAATAAATTTAATTATTGTTCTGACGGTGTTTATAAAAATATTTTAGCAAGTGAGAATTATATAAAAACTTTTATTTGGTATTTTTAATATAATTAGGTTGAATCACATTCATAATTTTTCCAAAAATCTCATACATTTTCTCTTGAAACATTCTATTTTCTTCTTTTTTTTCACTTCGTCTTACTACCCATACGTAATTTTTACATTTAAATACACTAATGTGTTAATGATGAGAGGTAAGTTTAATAAATAAACCCGTTTTTGAGTAGACGAAATAACTTATTTAGTACACCCAGTCAGGGTTAGAACCTCGTCCTCCCCGTCAAAATCACACAAGGCCAAACGAGCTTAACGCGTTAGTCCGGGTGCCCAACGACATCGGTCAACATTCTAAAAATATTGTTTGTGTTATATATTGAGTGACAAAAACAGATAAACAATTATAAACATGTTCGAAATTTATATACATAAGCTATAACTTAAATTCGGGCATATTCTACACAACAAATAAAATTATATTTAATTTAATTTTCAGTTTCTATTTCATAGAGTAATGTAGATGTCATCGTAGAGGTAGTCTAATTATTTAATTTATTCTTGGAGCAGTATGAATTTGCGAAACCTTTATTTATTTTAATTTCGTGCAACTATATTGCGGCAATGACCCGGAATAAACCATAATATGGCCTACGGATAAGGAATATACACTAATAAAAATTCAATGTGGTGTCTGTCTGTACTTTCAGGGATTTTTCTCCAACTTCCCGATATCCCGGAGAGCTGAAATTTAGTATGTTCGCTATGGAGCACACCATCTTTATGAGAAAAATTCTTAAGATGGGGTGCTAGTGAGCGCGAGTTTATTGCATTAATTTTGCAGTTTTTATAGCATAAACATTTTTTGGTCAAAATAAATCAAATATTTCTTCTATAGAAACATAGAGTTTAGTTTTATACACATGATAATCTCAACAGTTCTTGAATATCTGTCATGAGCATAGCGGCATTTGGTGACAAACTTTTTAAATAAAGAGAAAAAGTTGTCATTAAATTTCAGAACACCTTTGACAGATATTCAAGAACTGTCGAGATTAGCATGTGCAGAAAACTAAACTATATGTTTCTATAGAAGAACTATTTGATTTATTTTGGCCAAAAAATGTTTATGCTATAAAAACTTCAAAAATACTGCCCTAAGCTCACGTTCACTAGCACCCCATCTTAACTTGAAGAATACAATATGGTCGGCACAACGTACAAATAGTCTCATTTGAATGAAATAGGAAACTTTAAATTTTAAATCTATATCAAAAAATATATAGACATAAAATAAAAGAGATTTGCCGTGGAATTCGAAATCGCACCTGTCCGAGATCGGTAGTGAAGTTTTGAAATAAACCCTAATAAATGAGAAAACAAAATCTACTAGCGAATAATTTTAGTTAATTAAAAATAAGAAAATCACTTTGTTAATAAACATATAATATCATAGAAATGAGCGTATATCTAGCTAAAATATTATTTACTATCAGTAGGAAGTCACCGGCACCAGTGACCCTATCAGTTTTTAGATAGTGTGTAGCACACATTTTATATCAAAGAGCAAGCGCCTATATATGGTTGAGGTATGCAACATTTCGAACATATTTGCTAGGCGGGTAGCATCACCCAAATTGAACACACTGTGAATACAGTAGAAATTAATAGATAGATATTTTTAATTAGTTTATTTGAGTTTGGGACATCTTGACTGTCGTGGACTTAAAACCACTTTTTAAATGCATGTGTTCACATGTTACCTCCAACTTAAAGTGGAACCATATTAGCTTTTCTTTTGCTTTACGCTTAAAACAAGAGCTTTTCGAGGATCTTGTGGTGGTAAACTTTCTAAAGATATGTCAGTGAGTGAAAAAAAACCACTTGAGTTAGAAGGTTTGGATTAAATTAGCTTGTGAATTTTCCCTTGATGTTTCTTAGAAGAAATCAAGTTAAACGTATACACTAAGGTTTACAATGAACCTAAATATTGAATACATTGCTAATCCAACGAGGAGACGAGGATAATTAATGTAATGAAGTGTTTCTTTCAGAAGCTTGAAATTAATGGGTTTTTTGCAACTGGAACCTATTGATGAAAATACGAATCCAACCACACGTTCCTAGCACATTTTATGGTCCAGCATTGACTCAAACAAGTGACATCCCAAAAGAAGAGACGCAAAGAGAGCGAAGCAAATAAAATATGCAAAGACGAATATTAAACAATATTTAAAGACGAATATTATACAAAGATGTGTTTCATTCGAAACCAAGATAGTTCCCAAACTGGTCGTTTCTTCCCTCAAAAGAAATGACATGAAATGATAATCAATTATAAGCCCTATATTTATATATAAAAATAAAAAAAGAGAACGAGATTATAAAAAGTTGTACCAATTCAGAAAAGTGTTGAAGACAAAAAAAAAAAGTCGAAAGAAATTTCACGTCTCTATGAACTTAGCTTAATAGGATTCCTTCCTCCCTGAAAATGGGTTTATCTGAGATAGCGGCTGGAAACGAAATTGAGAAAGAAGAATAGGTCGGTTGTATGTGTGTGCGCCAGCCCACGTGGTGTGTGAGGGCCAGAAAGAAGGGTGGGAAAGAGTCTAATGCAATTTGTTGGTAGAATGGAGGTGGTTTGGAACAGACTGCTCACTTGATTGAGTCGCGGGAGAAACAGTGGAGTCGGGAGGGGGCATTGAGGTGGCTGGCGTGAAGAAAAGTAGGAAGTGACCGAATTGGAGGATAGAAGAAAATAAAACAACTAGGGTGTAAGATGGAAGTGAGAGAAATAGAATAAAGGGCAGCAGGATTGATGCATGCGGACAAAGCAATGAAATATATTGAAAACATTTTGTACAATGAATTGCTAACTCTATTAAACTTAAAATATTACATTTTCAAAATTATTTTGAACCAATATAGATAATATATGGAAAATAAAAATATATCAAGTTGTAAAAGGCATTAAATAAACCGAATAAGTAATCTAATAATGACCCGCATCAAGGAGCGAGATAACCGCTTCTGTGGCCGCATGGTCTAACGCGCTAATCTCACAGTAGACTTGACTGCTGATAACGGGGAGATCGAGGTTCAAATCTAGGTCAGGTGTACTGAGGGTGGTTTTTCCAAAATAGTTCTCCACTCTTTCTCCATGAAAAAGCGAGTACACTTCCTTTAAATATAACTTCCATAATCCCTAAAACCTCTAGCGTAAATAGTACATAAACGTATAAACCGAACGGGTAGTATGACACGGTGCTAAAAAAAAAGACCACGATGTTTAAAATGTCAAGCCCATCTAGTCTTGTTCGGAGTGACAGAGAAGTCGGGGTTAAAATTACAAATCCTGGTCTGGTGTACTGGTAGTTTTTCCTAAATTATTTATCACTCCCCCTCTACGAAAATACGGTGTGCATTTCCTCTAAATTATAAATTTCTTAATACTTGCCCAATGCGGATAGCCCAAACAGACGCGGATCACACCAAATACTAAACAACGCCGCTTTTTAGATATTTAAAAGAAAATTTAGAAACCGATTTATTTTTGGGTAGGTTTGATAAATGCATTTTTACTATTCGCATATAATCAATAAAAGCATAAAACTCTATCAAAACAAGAACTGTTTTTGAAAACCATTATTTTACATCTGTTTCTTTGTTCACATCAAATAAGTAACGAGATACGACAAACATATCTTAGTTTTAAGTTTAAAATTTGAAGAAGCAATTCACTGACTACTAGACTCTATAGCAGGGTTCCCTAACCCTGCGCCCGCCGAGCCTTTTGCGTCTGCCCGCCACTTTTTGACCACAGCTGAAAAGTTATTGATTAATAGTTTTAAAGTCCATTAACAGTTTTTCCAGTTCAACGTTGCTTTTGTGCATAAAGAGCGGGAAAACAAAAGACATAAAAGGTAATTGTTGAGTACAGTATGAGAAACGATTCTGCACTACTTGCTGGTACTAGAACTAAAGGTTCGCTTTGACTTCAAATGCTTTTATTTCCAAAGAATATTTCACAGAGCTGTTGGAATTATTTGGCCCTTAATGCCACTTAATGTAAGAAGTAGATTTCTCTCTAAATATTTAGAATTAAATTTGAACAAAGAACGAGAAAGCCATATGGAGGGCTGTTAAAATCGACACGCAGTGAAAATGTCAGCACATATTTCGTTATATGATTTATAGTATTTTGGGTAGTAATGTTGGTAAAAATCGATTGTCAACAATCAATACATCTATCGACATGTATGAAAATTAAATTTCTCCCCAAAATTAATATCAACATTGGTTAATAAACAATATATTATAGATCCAGGCCGGTTTTAACGCGCCTAAATAGTGTAGCGTAGAAATGCAGTTGAAAGGTAGGCTTAGGACAAAAAAACACTTTTTTTTAGTTTTAAAAATGACAACATTTAGCTTAATTGTCTTACTAGCATTAATACACTCTGTGATATTTGCAGGAAATATTATTTGATGCACGAATATATTAAAGAATCTTAATAATTTTTTGTAGAGGTCAAAAATTCCTACTTACCACTTCTACAATAGTAGAATTTTGGTAAGAAGAATCCTTTATAAAATAAGTAAATTCATTATATGGTCAGTATTGACAACATTTTAATATTTTATTCGTGTTGTTTTATAAGTATTGATACTTCTATCAAAAGTGATAGCTATGATAGCACTACTTGATATATGAAAACGTGAAAGTAGATTATACGTGTAAGATAAGGTCATTCCTATAAAACGTGGAATGTAATTACTATGATAATATACATTAAATGTTGGTCTGTGTGGTATCTCAAGCTTTACTTCATGGGTAACATTTTATTGTGTTTCAATATCAATAAAAGGTGACCTGGTGATCTAGGGGTAAGGTGTCAAGACTCCTGTGCTGGGAGTTCGGGGTTGAATCCTCAGTCCCGGCACAGATTTATCTTATTGCCAAACCCTTCCTTCACCTCTGACAAGACGTGTATTAATCACAACTTATGCCAGGCCTCCACCGTGGTTCGGATTCCACGTTAAACTGTAGGTCCTCCATTTGATCTCACGATCACCCTACCATTACACATTAGCGTAAGTGCGTATAACCCGAACGGGTAGTAAGAATTTGTAATAATAATAATAGTAATAATAAACACGTCAATACGAGTAAGAGCATTGAATCGTAATTTGCCAATAAGTAATTTTGACAAAAAATAAAGGATCTTTAAGAAATGTCCCACCATTACGAAAGATATAATTAATATGGTACATATTGTTTAAATAACTAAATTATTGATACAATAGTGGCCACACATACTAAGTTTGACTCGCAGACAGACTTAGGTCTGGTTAATTGGGGGTAGTTTTCCAAGTGAGATTTTAACTCAGCTTTTATTCAACAATTTCTCCACGATACTAAGGGTATTTTCAATGCAACCTTCCTCATTTTCACTCGTATTCAATCGTCAGTAGGTCTTGTATCAAACGTAAAAATAAGATTAAACTTGATGAAGTAATTACTTAAATATAAGAGATTTGGAAGTTTAAAACGTAAAGTGATCTATTTCTAAGCATTACCAGCTCATGATAAAAGTAAGAAAAAAACGATGAGAAGGGAAGCAAAATAGAAAGTTCAGATTATAGATCGAACTGGCAGGAATAAGAAAGGAGGGGTTGGACTTAAGGTGGCGAAGGGGTGCTGTGCTGACAAGGAGCTGATGGAACCGCCAGAAACAGATCAACATCAGCTGGATGATCAGGAGAGGAAGAGATGGAAAGGGGGTTAATGTATCCCTCCCACCTACCTCTCCGGGAGTCCCTGTTACAAGCGCGGGGACAAATTAAACCACACACAAAAAAAAAAGTGGTGCGATAGAAACTGACGTGGTGGTGACGTCTGTGAGAAATACAATTTGAACAAAATAGTTTTTTTCCACTCCATTAAAAACAAACAATAAATCTTGTTTGAGCTTATAACAACATCTTACAAAACAATCTAATCATTTTAGTGAACATGTTAAACAATGCATCCCAAGCCAACGAGCTTTCATTAATGTTATGATTAAAATATATATTGCTCGTCATTATGTGGTAACGAAATTAATTTTACAACCATATCTGTATTTTCTTCCATTCTTTCTCTCTCTATACGTGTGTTTATACGCCATTAATAACTTACCAAACTAACAAGTATATCAAACACACTTAGTTTTGATTTAATTCCTCACAATAACTTTGTAGTGCGAGTATATCCTGAACGGGTAGTAAGACGTGATGCTAAAACAGCAACATTATAGTGCTAGCTTTAACAGGGTTGCTTGAGCACACTACTTATGAAGGGACACCTTATAGTTAGTTCTCTTGGGACCCTATTAAAAATTACCTTATGTGTTTGAGGAAGAATATTTTTGTTTCTAACCATCCGCTTTTTTTTAGAACTACGTTTTACTATGTGTTCGGGTTAAACACTTATGTAATCATTACTCTAATGTGTTCGGGATCGAGAAGATTTAATTTAAATGAAGTGAACCCGCATTTGGGTGGAGGGAGGGTGGAAAAAATTTAGTAAAAAACTATTTCAGTCCCCCCGACTGGTATCTTCAACAGTCTAGTATATTGCGAGAGTAGCGCTTTAGAACATGTGGCCACCGAAGCGGGTAACCATTCACCTTAAGCCGCTAAGGTATTTGAGTAGAGCTGCCCTGTAGTAGGGGAACAAACATTCGAGGATGACAACACAAATGAAAATACAATCTGTGTTGTGACCCCACCCCCATTAAATGATATCGTCGTTCTATTCATAAATATACAGGCCTACCAGCTACCTTTCTCTTCCAAGGCATTTAGGTCTTAATGATCAACCAAAGTAGGCCTATGTGGATCATTTGGACTTTTCAAAGTAAATTTTTTTTTACTTTTAAACTATTTTATACAAGAATATATTATATGTTTAGGGTTATAGAAAATGGTTTGGTTTTCATTCCAGTTAACACCACACTCATGTACTATTAAAGGTGATGTCAATATTTAACCTATAGCAGCACCTGATTGTCAATATCTCAGTTACCTAGTCGGCCTCTTTAATCTCAGAGCTGTGACATCTTGAGCTAAAAGTCGTAGAAAGTATGCGGATTTCCCCTTTTTATGATTTGTTTTAACTAAAAAACTTATAATGCAAGAGATCACCTCTTAAATGTTACAAAATATGTAGAAGTGTGCAATGCATCTCATAGTTATGGTTCCCGTTTTTTTAGTGTGGCTCATTTATGAACACCTAGGCCATGGCCACAAACAAGTTAAAAACAGACTTTCAACCTTACGGGGGTTTTGCTGCGCTCCTTTTGCCAGCTTGAGTCCTTCAACACTGGGCTTCGCTAGTGTCATTGCTGGGTGATGATAGGACTAACCGCAGTGATCCTGGTGTTGAAGTACTCAAGCTGCCAAAAGGAGAGCAACCATTTTAACCTGGAGGGTGTATCTGGGTATATTATTTGTCTGTGGCCTTGGCCGAGGGCTAACAATATCTTATATATTTTCTGGTAAGACGCAGAGTTCTCAAACTTTAGTCCCTCAAACCTCAATTGGATAATAAATTAATCTGTTAAGCCTCACTTACATAGCACAATTAAAAAGAGTTTTCATGATAAAATAAAAACAAAAATAAAACATCTAAATGTTGCATCCATTGTTATATTTTCTCAAATAAATTTCGAAGAGGCTGAAGTTATTAAATATAATCAAAGTTTTTGCAAGGTACCCATAATATATTAATTTTAAAACATTACGGTTTTATATTTGATCATAAGTAAGTACTATACCATTGGTGCGAATGAAAGGAAAAAGATTATAAGTATTTGGAATGTGGTGCTACAAAAGAAAGTTGAAAACATCATGAATGGATATGATATCAAATAAAGATGTGCTAAGAAAAGGAAATAAAGAAAGGAAATTTTAGAAAGGTATACAACAAGGAAGAGTAAACATGGTAGGACATACACCGAGACATGATAGTTCGACGTAGATGATTATAGAAGGAGATGTGGAAGGAATAAATTCCAGAGGGAGACCAAGGCAGGTGACAGACTAACGTTTTGGTCGCTGCGACAAGGTCGCTCTAGTGTATTGCATTGTTTCATACAAGAGGGCTCACTACGCCCAAGAAACGCTCACATTGACGTTTTCAAATCTGTCGCCAGTCTGACCCTCTCTTATATGAAACAATGCAATACACTAGATTTACCTGGTCACGGCGTTTGTGTCGCAGCGACCAAAACGTCAGTCTGTCACCGGCCTTAGACTGGAGTACATGAATCGGCGAACGTTATTAGCAGAAGAAGGTACAAAAAAAAAACTAGTATAAGCAAAAGTGGAGAGCTGCAGAAAACCAATCGCAAGATTGATGGACCTAATGATGATGAGTATTATTCATGAAAATATATCAAACTGATTAGAAAATAATATTTAAAAAGTATACATACTACAATATTGATCTATTAATTGGAATCAGTTTTTTTATAACACAGATATGCTTCGGTTAGAGTTATATTTATGTGAAACACGGGTAGAGGCCATTTTAAACTGCCAGTTGATTTATGTAGTTAAGCTCAGTCGGTAGCATGTCTTGCCTATTAAGCTAAAGGTTCCGGGTTCGATTCCCAGCGTGGCCGAGAACTGAATCATTGGTGAAAGGTGAGTCCCCTCTTTTAACAATGATAAATTAATTGCAGGGGTTTTGAAGTTATTCCTGTTATAGATTTAAGTGGTTTTTATAAATAGTGAGCTAACCGTTTTAGTGGCCGGATTGTCTAGCGTGCTACTCTCGCAATATACTAAACTGCCGATGACGGGGAGATCAAGGTTTGAATTTCGGTCGGGTGTACTGAGGGTAGTTTTTACTAAATGGTTCCATGCAAATGCAGGTACACTTCTTCTAAACATAACCTTCCCAATCCCTAAAAAATATTAGCGTAATTAGTACATAAACTTATGGTCCGAACGAATAGTAAGACGTGGTGCTAAGAAAAAAAACCATAATATTATTTTTATTTCTTTGTTTGAAAAAATTGCAACTGTCACACATATATTCAAAATGTAATTTTTTTATTGATTCATTTGACAAAGTAGAGCAATATTTTTTTTACAGTCCACGCAAACTTCACCAAATCAAATGAAATGAACAATTGCTCCAAAGATAAAATCATGCGGCGTCTCTCCTGAAATCCTCCTCGCGCTTCACAGTTTAAGAACCCCTGGCTTAGAGGAATAGTATATTCACCAAACTAATGGATTTATTTTAGATCCCTACCCTAACTGTTCCCTCAGTCTAGTAGTCCAGTGTCCCCTTGCCTCCAGAGACGGTGTGTGCACAGCTATATCATGATAAGTTTCCCTCCGTATCATTTTCTATGCATTAGACAAGTTTTAACTGGCTTTCCCGAGATTTAAATTAAAAAGTTTGACTAGCCAAACACGCGTGGTTGTAGGAGGAAGGGTTACGAATATTGGTAGGGAGCGGGTGGCTAGAGGGACGTTTAAGATGCAAGATACGTTGCTTTGATGTAATGAAACAAGTTAGGCAAACTCTCCAAGGGAAGTAGCGTTCAATCTTAATACTTTTTCAATGTGGTTAAATTCGACATTTGGGTTGGGTTTTTTCTGACTAAGTACAAGCGCGAACCACGAAAGATATACTTAACCCTTTATTTACTTAACCATTTATTTATCCAAACAACTAGCTAGTGCATCAAATACTATCATATCTACATATATATGTTTTTTAACGTGTGCCACCAGGATTTGTCGGCTAGACAGACACTCCTCGTCTTCTACTGGCAATGACTAACATGTGACTGTCATCTGATGTTGTAACACCGTGTAGGCGCGGTTACTTCAGCCCAATAAGTTGATGGGATGATAATGATGATGATTATATGGTACCAGTAGAAGTCTTAAACATAGCTTACCAGACCATCGCCACCATAGTAACGATTCCCCTTCGGGAAACATACATATGGTAACACTGGGAGTCAAACCAGGGATATCTAGAGTAGCAACCGGGAATGCTAACCAAGAGGCTGGCCATCTTATTTAGTTTTAGTTGGGTCTAGCAGTATAACTCTTGTTGGATCATATCAAAATGTCAGCTTTTATTTAGCGCCGCGTCTTGTTAAACCGTTCGGGTTATATGCTTATTTACTAGTTGCGTTAGTGGTTTTAGGGATTGGGGAGGTTATATTTATAGTATATGTACACGAGTTTGCTTGGAGGGAGAGTGGAAAATCATTTTTAAAACTCAGTTCACTCTACCGAGATTCGAAATTCGATCTCCCCATCATCTGCAGTCAAGTATACTGCGAGAGCAGTACGTTAGACCATACGGCCATCGAATCGACATATATTTAATTCATTACATTCAATGGTCTAAGAACGACTTGATACAAGGGATAGAGATGATAAAGTTTGTATCATATAGGCACCCGAATAAGCGTGGAGAAAGGAAATGGAAAAAACAGTGCTATGTGATATAAAATAAATCACCATCAGTGAACCAAACCGAGATTCAAAACTCTAAACCCACGTCAATGGCAATTTAATTTAGAGGGTTCGTGGGTTCAAACCCAGCCAGGGTCGACGGATTCATCTTGAGTGATAAAAATCCGTAGCACAACTTCCTTCGGAGGGGAAGTAAGGCCGTCGGTCCCATGTGGATTGTGCCATGTAAAATAACACTGGAAGGTATGTGAAAACACCTTTCTCGGCAAAATTGGTAGAGCCTTTCTCTCTCGCTTATAGAAATTCTCGTGTGCTGATATAATCAGGCAGTTCATAAAGTGCAAGTTGAATTACCTCAAATATATTAAATGAAAAATGTAATTTTTAATTACGTCATTTAAAACATTAGTTTTTGTAAAACTTATACATTATTTTATTTAAAAAAATACGAACATTTTAAATTACGTATAAAAAAGGAAGCTGAATGGCAATATCACTATAATCTGGCCTTTCAGTTGGATATTAAATAGCAAAGACTGGATACATAAGACCGACTAGTTATGTTATAAGACCTACTTTTAAATTTAAAAGGTGTCCGTTCAAAAATGAGTTTTCAGACTTTAATAAATATTGTTTACAAGCTAAAAGTGTTTAGGAGAAAGGTCAAGGAACGAGTTCCTTGCTAATCCAACAAAGACCTTGACACCTGAATCGTGGAGTTACTGGCCAGAGATCAGATGCAGATTATCTCTAGTTACTGCTCCTGCCTGTCAGAAGGCTACCAGTACATTCACACACAAAAGTAAGCTACTTTCATGATGGTAGCTCACACTCCTCAACTTACAATTTTCTTCGGATAAAACTTTCAACGTGTTTTACCAATACGCTAACGTTTCCAAGAGATTGTAAATCAAATAACTTTTTACTTTCTCATATCAAGAGAAAGTATTGTAATCGTGAGAAAAATGTATCTAGAGATTATGATTTAGTATATTTTACATATTTGACTCACAATCAAAAGCTCTAAATAAATTAGATTAAGTAGTTAATTAGAATTATCATAAGACTTATTATAAAATATTATTATAATTATCATCAATATTATTTAAAATACCAATCAATGATCGGGAAAAAAGACCACACTTTGAATGTGATTTCGACTCTAAAATATCAGTTCAGTTACATTTCTCATTACTTTTATGTGAACCCGAACCCAAAAAAGTGGATTTTACCATTTTCTGTTTGCCTGTCTTGTCCGTCTGTTCCTGCCCATGGATACAACACGGTTCGATGGATTTTATTCGGACTTGGAATTTAGATTTTATAGGGCTACACCAGGAACATTGTTTTTTGTTGTTTTTTACCCAAGCCCTCAACCTAATGGTAGTTTAATAATGAGTGATATTTTTCTTTTTAATTACAGATTTTTCTAAAATTGTTCTAGTAATATTATTTAAAACTGATATCTAGGGAGTGTTTGTTTCACCTGACAAATAACACTGTATACTTTTTTTAGGGGAAAAATTTGTTTAAATGTAAATTACTGATGACTAATTTTTTTTTTTTAGTTATAATATTTTAAGAATTGCTGAAACGATTTGGTTAAAATTAAGTATATGTTAAGTTTTTTCGTGTTTTAGCGTGGAACCCCCTTTTAACACTAGTCTACTAGTGGACTGACCCGAGTATCAAGCCCCAACCTCACCACCATCGAATCAGTTTTATTGTAATCCCAACGCCTTAGACCGTACGACCTGTGGTGCGGGTAGTAATCATATGTAAGCCTACAATAAACGACCAAATAAATGTTTTCATCATATCAACACAATTTATACCTGCTGAAAATATTCAGGAAGCACGAACACAATTTAAAAGGGACATTTTTACAGAATCTTTCTAACTTACCAGACCAAATACAGCAAATATACAACTTAAAGCCCGCATTGGTGGGCACGTGTGCAAAAAGTATTTAGTTGTTTTTTTTGTGACAATGAGGTCGGGGTTTAAGTCCCGGCCGGATTTATTAAAGGTGGCTTTAACTTAATAGCTACCCGCTTCGGTGGCCGCGTGGTCTAACGCAGAGATCAAGGTTAGAATCTCGGTCGGTTGTACTGAGAACCCGCTTCGGTGGCCGCGTGGTCTAACGCAGAGATCAAGGTTCGAATCTCGGTCGGTTGTACTGAGGGTAGTTTTCCCACTCTCCTTCCACGTAAATGCGGGTACACTTCTTATTAGTATAGCCTTCTTATTCTCTAAAACCATTAGCGTTATCAGTATACAGGCGTATAATCCGAACGGGTAGTAAGAAGCGGTGATAAAAAAAAATTCCACTAATACATTTTCAAACATCACAAGAAAGCAAACCCGGGTTCCTTTAGATCAGAATATAGACAGACTTGCCTCTCGTTAAGCTAAGGTATCTGGATAGTATCTACTTTCTAGTCTTTGAATAACATCATTTTGATCATGCCTGTACGGCCATGATTATCAGTCGAGAGCTGTCAAGAGTAAAGGATTTTGTTCTGCGAGTTGTCAGCAGATACTATAACCGAATAACTGCATCTTCGACCCGGATGCTCGTGATGTATTCTTCTAGTACTTGTTAGATTGAAGCTGGTGGGTGAAGTTAACGTAACATTCTTGAACTTAAGAGTGTTTTGCAGAGATTCCTGGTTCTGTATCCACTTATGTTTCCATCAAGAAAGCTATTACAATTCTTAAATAGAGAACGATAACCGTAAACATTTTCGGCCTTGAGATTATGGTGAATAATGACGTTTTTTCTGCTTTCAATAAACGAAGATTTTTCTAGAAAAATAAATACGTCCAAGGTATAAGCCCTCAGGTTTCTCTAACGTTAAGATCCAGATTTCTTGAATTCTTAGTTTTGGAGTTTTCGTGTCAACAAATACACAGATTCACATTCTATTTTATGTTTTGGTAAGCAATGGAAGAGCCATTAAAAGTTTTTTTTAACGCAAATTTATAAATTTGTAAGGCGATGGCTACGTGTAAGTGTGTGTACGCCTCTTATTATATTTATAACTAATCAACCAAAAATCAACAAACGTAGCACATATAAGACCAATTAATGTGATTTTAAGAAGGCATACAAAACTCTAGTACAGTGTTAGTCAAAGTGCAATCCTTATACCCCTGATGGTCCGCGGTGGCCTATCAAGTGGTCAACATGATCTTAGGCCTAATAATAATAAAATATAATAAATGTTGATCACAAAAAAAATTGAAATCTGAAAGATTTAATATAAAATATCCATACTATGCTGTATTGCATTTATCTATACATACATACTTAATCACGTCATTTCCCTACGGGGAAAGCAAGAAACTGTTCATATGGCTCAAAAAACAACTTTGTACTTAATCCATCCTCACTAACTTTCTCCACACCTCCCTATACTTGCATACTCCCTTCACCTTAACAACATCCATGCACCGAGTCACACGTGTTATTTTATTCTTAAAACTCTTTATGTTTTTCTTTTTCCCACATTCATCTACACAAATTTTCCACGGCCTACATGGCCTACCCCTTGCTTTCGATCCACACACTCTACCTTCATATATTTTATTCGTCCTCAATCCACACTCATCGTCTCAATATGCCCAAACTAACGTAACACGCTTCTTTCACAATTACCCACTGGATTCCCTTTCAAACCGCACTCCTTCAGCACCCATTCATTACTGACTGTCCATACGAGTTTTCCCACATACATTTATTAGATATATTCCAACCGCATTCACCTTGCTCTTGTATTTCTCTTGGCAAACCTACACTTCACACCCATAAAACGATGTTGGCGTTAACACACTTTTATATACTGCCATCTTTGCCTCTTTAGATACTACTTCATTCTTTGCGATAGTCCACAAACATCCAACTACTCTTAGAGATGCATTCACCCATCTGTTGATGTTTACAGATGATTTTTACAGAAAATTCTGCGGAGATACATAAAATCATTCACTTTTCGTGTTTTCTGTTTCTGAACTAACACCAGCAAGTTGTATTAACTTTAGTAGTTGCCCCCCAAAGCTAGGCGTCCCTTTAATTCATCATCACATAGCACGCTCTCTTTCTGAACAAACGTCAGCAGTCGTATTTGTCGTCCATCCATGATATAGCCTCCCATTGTTTCTCTCGAACTTTTAGCGTGGGATGTAACTAAGATAAAGCCACTCGCGTCCGACACTGATGTTTTAGTACACCACTGTCACGTTGAATAACCTTAACGACAAAACTGTATGCAAAAACTGAAAACAACACAAACATCCGCCCAGAACTGTCTGAAAAAAAATGCATTTCAACTCGCAAGGACAACGATAAAAAATAACACACGAAGAAAACAAAAGAATTATTTACAGTCGCAAAACTGAGGGCAAATAGACAGAACGTGTATCAACACACGTGTTCTACCTGAAGGTTTTACAACCCATGCTATAAAAACGTCAGATAAACAGAAGAATGAACATGTCAGGCGCTGTAGCAGACAGTCTTGTGAACATTTCATACTTTACTTCCTCTTTGGTTGGTCCACTGCTCTAGTTATTTTTGTAATGGTATGCATTTGTGACGGTGTACTTACGACAGTCTCATTTTCATAGGAATGTCCTTTTTAGTTCCTTTACTTATAAATGGAGACATTTATTTTAAACTCACAAGATATGTGAAACGAAATAATATAGCTTGTTGCAAAAATATAATAGAAAAAAGAGCATCACATACCACCAAAAAGCCCTTGAGCAAACTACCCTTAATTCTAGGGTTGGAAACCTAATTCCAAAAACCCCTCGGGGGAACCTTATGAAAACACTCTATACAAAGTTTTATCCCGATTGGTAAAATGGTTTGGGCTCTAGACCGAGATACAGACACACAAATAGACAGATATAGGTCATCGTGAAAACAATATTTTCATGTTCAGGGGGCCATGAAACGTCGACATCCATAAAAATCTCGAATACACTTTTTTTGGGAGATCACAGTACTTACTATCTTCTTGGGATCGCGAGAAAGTAAAAAAAAATTATGTTTTTGCGAATTTATTAGTGAAATTTTATATGTAAAAGGTATACATGTAATTTCCATCAAAATTGACAGCTGCAGATCACATAACCTGACGTATGGACACATGAAAATTGTTAAAACAACTTTTATAGATGCCCGATAAGGTAGGGTAATCCTTTAAAAATTGGACTATAGAAGCAACAGTCAAGCTCGTGGTCACACGATATAAGGCATCAAGCTCGTGATATTCTGCATTGCCGTTGACAAGTAGGTCAAGATTCAAATCTTGGGCGGGTATATTTAAGGTGTTTTTACTGATTGATTAAGGTGTTTGAAAACATGGTGCTTAAGAAAATGAATTAGTATACTGGGGAGTGGACGAGGTTACATAATGAAAAGTTGATGAGTTTTATACCCTGTATTCACCACAAGAGATTATTAGGATAATCCAATCCCATATATTATGGTTCAAGGTACTTACTGGCAAACCCAATGGCAAGAGACCATTGGGAAGACCTACACGCAGATGGGGGATAAAACTAGAATGAACCTGAAAGAAATAAGGTAACATAAAAGCTGTATTTTGTTATTTCGCTAAGTTACAAAAAGGCCAATTATACAATAATCTTTAGGAGAGTATTATTAAAAACGTTTATTAACACTTTTGATTGATGATTTAGTATTACTATGAAAATATTAGTTATTTCTACATAGGTTAAAATTTGCGACATCCATCCAATGTTTGCAATTAAAATCTTCTGCTAGCTGTCAGTCACCATTACTCCATCCATGAATTGACTCTAGTTTACCTGTCTGTAACACTTTCCTTCTTACACAGACGAGTATAAACACTCACTCTACTATATGTACCTTGACAGTTCGACTTGCGTTTCAAAATTATATTTTTTCTTGTTTCCTAGTCAAGATAGACATATGCTTCAGCGGGAAATTTTTAATCTACATTCTGGAAGGACTAGTCTTTGAAGTCATTTTCAGAACAAAACAAAATAGCCAAAGTGATAGATGAGTTTTAAAAATGCATTTACAAAAACAACTACTACTTCAATATTTAAAAAAATTATCTTGTCACAATGTAGGAATATTTTAAGAATTATTTAAGAATGGATGGTTTTTGTTTCAATGCTATACCTTTGAAACTCGGCGGATAAAACGTAAATACAATAACAAGGGAGATCCTCCAATAGCGTCCCACCTATCTCTCTCTCTCTCTCTCTCTAACTTTTAAATAAATATATAGTAGTAGAACATAGCGAATGGTCTCTAGTGACGGTAAGCCAAATGGAAAAGTGCCCGAAGCAGAGAATGAAAGAAGGGCAAAAAAAGACATATGTCTGAAAAAAAAAACTTGTAAATTATTTCGAAACACAAAGAGAGCGCATCTTACCAGACCTTTGGGGGAGGGGGGGTTTCTTTCTTGAACGTAAAGGGGAGCTTGCTTTACGGTCCGAAAGAGGTTAATTAAATTGATAACTGTCCTGTTAATTTATTCGCGAGTTGGTTAAAGCAAGCCATTAGCTGACGAGTCTACCATGGACAGAGGTCACAGAGAAGCTACAGTGCGGTCGGGTGGAGGGTTGGGAATGCAGGGGGTCGGAAGAAGAAAGATGTTGCCGGTGATGATTTTTTTTCTAAACGGGGTCAATGACTTTTTTTCAGGGCGCTAATTAAGGTAGTAAGGTAATAACTTTCTTGGTTTAAGGTTTATTTTTTGATTTTTCTTAGGTTTCTTTACTACCAAAATAAATTAAGTCTCTTACAGAAACCAGTAAAAACACTTTAATAGCGCACACAAACAACACACCATTAATGGTTTTGTGTGTCAGAGTGATATTTAGCATTCTCTCTTTGAATTTATACATATAATTAGCTATACTCTAATACTCGAATTGGCCTTGACCGTACTCATAAGCGTTATTCTATAAGTGGAGTTCTAAACCGTCCGACTCACTCAGTTGAGGCGATTGTACACTATACGTAGTAAAACCAAAACAGTATTTAGTAAAAGAGCGTTATCTACCATTCTTTACTCTAAAGATTTGTAATTGGGTGGACTTCAAAAAACTCGCCTCGATGACCGAATAGTCAAAGGCTGGACAGGGGTATCGGGGTTCTAATCCTGGACAGCTGTACTGAGGGTGGTTTATTTAATACTTTTCCACTCAAAAATTCAACCTTCCTTAGTCCTAACACATTTACATAAGCTTTTAACTCGAACGGGTAGTAGGGCGCAGTGCTATAAAAAAAACAAATAAAATATGTTTACAGTTAACTCGATTTGCAAGTTTATCAATAGCGATAGTTTTTTTTTTCATTTCATCTAAATACCCGTTCCAAATATTCACATATGTACTATTTACGCTATGTTAGGGATGGGGAAGGTTAAAATTAGAAGAAGTGTCCCCGCGTGTGTGTGGCGGGACAGGAAAATGCGTTTAAAAAACTACTCTCAGTACACTCGACAAGGATCCGAACTTTTATCTCCACATCATCGGCAGTACAGTCTATTGAGAGAGTGACGCCTTAAAGAAGTGGTCCCCAAACCCAGGGTCGCAAGCACATTCCTGAGGGTCGCGCTAAGGTCTCTAAGAAAGTTGTCGAAAATTGTGAAATACTTTAATAACAAACACCTCATCAAACTGGTTTATTACAAAACATGACTGCAGTACTGATGAGAGGAACAGTGTGGAGACCCTCCTGTACTCGAGGAGAAGAAGCCTATTCTGTCTCGGAAGACTATTTTCCCTTTTCTGGCAATATAGCCTGCCTCTGTGAGCAAGGATTTTCAGGTCGTGTAAAGATAAAGATTAAAGCAAGGAGTTGACTGGATCTTCAGAATGACTTGTATTGTACTCTGTCAATCAAGATAACAAAAAAATTTCAAGAATTAACCTAAAAAAAAGAAGCGATAAGACGGTCGTCATTGAAAAACTTTTTTTGTAATTTACAAATTTTGCATTGAAGTCACATTTTCACGACACAATGTAATTTTATTTTTTATTTGTGAGATTACAAAGCTACCTAATTAAATTGATTCAAGCTTGTTCATAACACTTATCAATACAAAATAAACACACAAAATAACTCAGTCATCCCAAGAATAAAACAGCATTTTATTAGCCACTGAAACAGTCTTTTTTTGATCACATACCGTATATTTTAACAGTCATATTTTCATTAAAAATATTGCTTTAAATTTGGTTTGATTAAAAAGTAATTGAAATTAATTCTGTTGTTATTTAAATGTATTCAATTAAGTTAATTAAGTTAACTAATACGAACATTATCGTTAATTTAAATTACACTTAGGGTCGCTAGGCCAGGAAAATGTTATATTTAGGGTCGCGATCAAAAAAATTTGGGAAACACTGACTTATACCATGCGTCCACCGAAGCAGTCTTAACGGTAGTTAATCATTATGGACCTACTCATTATATCAGAACACAACTTAAAAGATAATTTTAATCCAACCTTCTTCGGTGGCCGCATGGCCTAAGGCGTCATTCTCGTGTTAAACTAGACTGCCGATAAAATTGAAATTGGGGTTGGAATCCCGGTCGGGTGCATTCGGGTGGTTTATCCTAATAGGTTTTCTAACATCCCTCCACGCAAATGTTGATATACTTCCTCTAAATCCAAGCATCCTCATCCTTAACCCATTAACGTAAATAGTATATATGCGAATAAACTGAAGAGGTATTAAGACGTGGTGGTCAGAAAAAAACTTTACTTTAGACAAAGCATCCAGTCTTCGGAAGATTATTTATTCAATGTGAAAATATCCCAAATTTCAGGCATTTTGGTAATCGATCCCAAGACCCTTACATCGGCAGACCTAGGCACTACCATTCAAGTCTAGGTGTTGTTTACATGCTTTATTTGCTAAAAAAAAATGACTGATGGTCCTAGATGGTTGATGGATGTATCCAAACATTTGGAAATACTGTGCAAAGTATTATAACAAATTATAGATAAATTAAAATATAAATATATTAAAGAAAAAAAGTTCAAAACACTGTTCTTTAACAATAGAAGCTAATTTTATCGAGTTAGAACTACAATTTTTAAAAAAAATTATTAAGGTTCTAACAAATGTTTCGTTGGTTATGATTCGTGGTGTATCAACACCTCAGATTTCATTCACCTTAAAAAAACAAGAAATTACACGTTTGGAAACCGGTCACAATCGAACCTCGGCTTCCCAGGTCGCTTGTCTAACCCTAG
Source organism: Timema bartmani (assembly GCA_902151455.1). Lineage (NCBI taxonomy): Eukaryota > Metazoa > Arthropoda > Insecta > Phasmatodea > Timematidae > Timema > Timema bartmani. Next base: position 131,811 of record CABFWB010000519.1, read on the forward strand.
TCAATAGAAAGCTTCTCTGGCCCAAGATCTCACGGTAACACACGCGCGTGGGAGCGAAATTTAATTCTCGCGGGGTTAAGAAGAGGAAATGTTTAAAGGCCTCCGTCTACCCCTCGTGGTAAGTATCTATAAACCTTCATCATAATCACACGCCAATGGACTCCCGTAAAACCTCCAGAGCATTATTTGGCCATTAAGTTCGGAGCCCATATGGCCATCGCACCATCACCATCATTATTATCACATTAGATAACAAGGCTTTGATACGCCTAAGCATTAACTTTTAATACGTAAATCACATAAACTTGGTTGGGTAGGAGTGAGGGGAAAGTGCTATAAACAAGAAACTGCATATAAAAATTGTTTGTTTTCATTTTAATGGCGCTTTAAATAAAACTATATTATAAAGGAAGGCAGTAGGTAGGATGATTATAAAGCTCTGGCTAAAGTCATATAAGCTAAAGATTGATGTGATGTAATATAAAGTAATGTACACATAACGGATGATTTTAAAGTGTCATTAATTGTACTTATATTCTTTATGAAAAATATTTTGCGCTCCAAAATATAAACGTAATGGATAAGAAAAATAAAAAAATATTATCCCTTCTAGAAGTAATTTCACCCCTAAACCATATTCAGTATACTATTAAAGACAAATAAATACCAAGTTGTAAAAAAAATGTTACGAGGGAAAAGGTAGGCATATTTAGACACATTTGACGCTATTAAAAGTGTACCCACCATTTTAATGGCAGCTGCTCTCAAAGAAACGGGAAATTTTATAGCAAGGTCTCGCTTGACCACAAAAAACGTATTAATCTCTGTTAATTACAGTAATAATATTTTTTTTAAAAAGGATAAACCTAGTTACATTAGTTTGGATAATCCAAATTTTCAATCGAGCCTTTTCCTACTAATGCTACAAAAGAAACTCTACCATTAAATTAAGATTAATCTAATTATTTTACTTTTTATTATTTTATTTTACCGATCTTGGTTGACATTTTAAACAAGTAGGCTATTAAGCAATATGGTAGAAGTAGCTAAGAAATTAGCTTTAATTCAGTTGTCTTCACTGTACAAGAGTCTTAACTGAAAATACCAAAGATAGTAAAATTTTACTTCTAGCAATTCAAAAAGTAATTTTATCCAGTAACATATTCGAGTGATTCAAAAGAAGTGGATTTGTTCCGGCGAGACCACACGAATGCAGGTCTGTGTACCTATCTTTGCCCATCTGTGCCCGTGCCCAGGACAATAGAATGTGGCGTGGTCAAACGATAAAAAGGACGTGTTCTTTAGAAGAAGCAAGAAAATTATAGACATATATTGGTAGCGTACACCGATCATGTGTGTTCATTTTAGTTTTATTTCACTTGTTTTGCCTAGAGTATTCCCCGTTATCAACACGAGTTTTAAAACCCCAATGAAATAAATATTCATTATTTGGTGGAGAGAAACCAAAAAACCTATACCATTTGCGTTTTAGGATTTAAAGGCTTTTTATAAGGTATAACTGCATTGGTTATGTGCTCATCCGCTTTAACGTTCTGATTACAGTGAATAGACTTTACTAATAATGTGAAAATTTAAGTAACACATTTAAAAAATACAGTCTTGTAATATTTTCAAAAATATGAACAAATAGTTTTATTTATAAATTGTTATATATTTTTATCTGGAGCTTAATGTTTGGACAACAGGGCTTGGATTCACTAACGAGTGTAATTCTGCTCCGGCGCAAGTCTAGAAATGGTGCAACTTTGCACCCAAGATACGCCCAAAGATGCGCCTTATTATTTGCTCCATTTCCGTATTCACTAAACAAGGCGCAAACTAGGTGGAAAGATTATGGTGACGTCACCATGAACCTCATCAATTGGGCTCTTTTCGACCAATCCTTATGAAGAATTTACTTTCAAAGTCAAGGCTACTTTATTTTAAATTTCTAATTAAAATTACATCAAATACAAATATTTCTAAACATTATGCATATAAACCAGCGATAAAATTAGAGGTAGCCTCTTTCTTGCTGCTTTACAAAAACAATATTAATAAATTATTTAGTATTTAATTATATTATTAGTTTAAAGTTAAGTTCCATTAATAAAACATTTATATAAACTTTTAAACTTATTTTAAAGCTACACTACCGCCATATTTAATGACGAGATGTTTTTGGACTTTGAGGAATACAAACCTCTTTGGATCTAGACAAAGATTACACGACTCGTGGTTTTGTTTGACGTTTTGTTTTGTAATAATGTAAGAAATGCCATTTCCTTCTTTGAAAGTAAAAATTCAACAATAAAAGGTAGGTGATTGCTTTGTTACCTCTATCTAAATTGAAACAAATATTGTGCTTGACAGACCTATGTTATATTATTAATTGTAGTACAATTAACTAATTGTATTTCAAGCTATTGCGATAATATGCCGCCATTTAGATTTAATGAAGTGACAATCATGATTTAATAGTTGCGCCTACTCTTGAGTGGTGGCAAATAAAATGCGCAACTTTGCTCTCAAATTGCGCCTGCTTCTTTTAGTGGATAGGGATGTGGACATATCTTTCAAACTTACGCCAGCGCAACTATTTGCTCCCGTTAGTGAATCCAGGCCCAGCTGTTTTACAAATTCTGAATCATGATAAAGCACTCGATTACTAAAACTTAAATAATGTTTATGACTGAGTGATACTGAACATACATCATATTTAGCTTGACGTCTCAACATGTGGGGCCGAGTATCCAGCGAACGACGCGGATTCATATCAATTCCTACTAATATAATCAATGGTTGACATTTAAATTTAAAAAATAGTAGTATTTTCAAGAGTTAGTGATGGCTATATGTGGCTTACTAATTAATAGGAGTAGCATGAGGAGGTTTAATACTAAGGAAATGCACAGGAATGTTCACAGAGAGTGCAATGGATGAGTACAAATNTTAAAAGGGCTTTTAAAACAGCGTTTCTAAATTAGTTATAACATGAGCCTACTTAACTTATAAAACATAAGGAAACTATAATGTTATATGTTTGGATACCATAGTGCCAAAATTATGAAAATACAGTAGAACCTGAATAATTAGAACTTGAAGGGACAAGGGAAAAATTCGAATTATTCGAAAATTCGAATTAAATAAGTTTCTTAAAAGGAATTCCCTCTTCCACTTCCTTTATCTCCGCTAATTTTTCTGACAAAGTTAATGATTTATAGGAATGTGGCTTGGACAGTGAGTGACATCACGATACACACACACACACACATAAACACTACTGTACAGTCTGTACTAAACAAAACTAAAACTAAACAACAAAACAAAAATAAACTCACACGTCAACAGAATATCGCTACGACCGAATCACTAAGAACAGCGCACGTAACCGCTCGGGAGGTTTGACCTTGACTAACGTAGTACAGAACTGTACGTGCAAACAAAGTCGTATGGGTGAGCGGGGGAGGAGAGGAGCGTGAAGAAGAGCCATGACCTCATTCCAACGTCGCCTCCCCTATTAACAAAACTAGAACAACATAGCGTCACAACTAGAAGTAGGAAAACAATACTGCACAGTACATTAAAGCTTATGAAAAGTTCGAATTAACCAAAACAAAATTCAAATTATCCACGATTTTTTAACATTGTTTTAATACAAAATTCACGGGACCGGGCGAAAAATTCGAATTAAAGACGATTTAGAACAACGGAAGTTCAAATTAGTCAGGTTCCACTGTAGTTAAATTTATATTAGCTGATATTTGGCGGGAAAACTCTTCGAAAATGTATCATGTGATAGAAGAAGTTGAAAATATAATTAATAAAATGTAATATTACTTTTGTTTTAGGTTTTGTAATATTAAGGTACGCATATTTTAGCAATGTGAAAGTGTATTATGATTAGAATAGAAAAAGTTAATAAATCGATGTCAAGCTAAGTCAGATTCTCAGGTAAGGTTACGTCAGATTAGGATGTCTTGGTAAGGCAAAGTCAAGTAAAGTTAAGTCAAGTCAAAGTTATTTCTCAAACTTTGAAAAATCATATCTAGATACGGGAAGCAAAACCAAGATCATTGATAAGCACGCCATTTAAGTTATGTTAGTTGAGATTTAATGAAGTTGGTTTAAAAATAAGTTCAAGTGTAGATAAGTTGATATTTGCTGCACTCAAGAGAATCAAGTTTTAATCATTAATCTATGAATCTATATTTCGAGTTCTAGAAATGTCAGAATTTGAAAATATATAGGTGTGAAAGCGGGCGGTGGAACAGGATATCATTATAATCAGGATCGTGGTTGCTAATAGTCCAACATGTTTGATTCAATTGTTAATATAGATAGCTAGGGTGGGAGTGTAGGAAACACGAATTAAGGTAAGTATTTTTTTGCAATTCTTATATCAAAACATTCTCTGGGTCAAAATAAATCAAATAATTCTCCAGTAGAAACATAGTTCAATTTTATTCACATGGTGACCTCACTAGTTTTTTAATATCTGTCAAGTGTATTCTGGAATTGAATGACAACTTTTTCTCTTCATTTAAAAAAGGTGTCATTAGATCCTAGGACACCATAGAAAGAGATTAAAGAATTGTTGATGTTAACATGTGAAGAAAATTAAATTCTATTGATTGTTCAGGAGCAATATTTTATATATGTTGGTCAAAAAATGTTTTGCTAGAAGAACTTTAAAAATACTGCCCTTAACTCGCATTCCCTAAAATTCATCGTTGAATGTATACCATGATTTTTATAGGAATCCAACCAAAGGTGGACTGGGCCACTGGGAAATATTTCGGTGGGCCCGTTTTATTTGGGCTTCCGCATATACTTTAAACTAAAATAATTTAATACATTCTACATAAATAGCGGGTGGCAAATCATTTTAAAAACTTAAGTAGTTCTAAAATAAGCTCCTCGCTAACGTCTAACAATTTAGAAGCATTTTTCTCATGTCCATAGCAAGTAAAATCCAATGTTTCTAAAAGTGAGCAGAATAACGACATAATCGTCGATAGTGTAACGGCTACTTTTACTCAATATGTGTCTGTGTGTATCATTTCATTTATGGCATTTAGTGGAGTGTTTCTGTAACAATTTATAGTATCTCGTTTCACTAATCTATAAGTTTTGAGTAAATATCTTCATTTTTTGGCAAAGGAGCGAAAAAGGTGGAGTGTGGTGAACCGTGACATTTATTTTATTTATTCTACGTCTTATGGTGGGTCCTTATTACTGTAATGAGTTTTGAAAAATTCTCAATTAATAAAACAAAGCTATAAAATAAGAAATAGGCTCAAGATAAACCTAACAAATACTAAGTGAAGTAATTAACAGTGAAAAAGTGTTAAAGAGAAGGGGTTAATGAAGATAGAGTAGAGGGGTAACATTTCAGACATATTCAATTAAGAGAAAAATGACAGCTTGGACAAGAGAATCGAACCCAGGACCTTTTGTTTTGCATGCCAATGCTCTGCCACTGGGCCAAACTAGTTCTTCTCGTATCCATGGCCATCTTTCATTGTACCGCAAAAGTCTAAGGTCCTTGGTTTGATTTCCGCGTTCAAGCTGTCACTTTTCGATGTTTTTAATTTTATTCAGCTATCATGACTGATCCTGTAGATAACCATTACGTATCAATTTGTTTTAAACATGAGTTAAAAATTTCAAAGATACATGATAGTCAAAGAAAAAACATTCTGTTTTTTACAAAATCTTAATTTTTACACATTATATAATATAATCAAACCACAATCATACCAGATACAAACAATATTTGAATAAAACGTTATTTTAACTGTCACGTTTTCAACAGTTGGTAATAGATTTGACTTTAAAACGTTTAACTGGGTTTAGGAGAATAGAGTGATTCTATTATTCAAAATAACGAGACAATGTGTCTAGATTGACAGCAACAAATATCCCTTGGCATGAAACATTACTTTTGTTTTTAAGCGCTACTTGAATCACGTCTCACGCAAACAATTAATCACTGTGATTTTAAGTTTAAAAAAATGAGCCGAGAAGAAGTTAGGTAGGGTAATCATATTAACTAAGCTCACGTTTAGCAATCAAAAGTGATGTTCACGGACAAGTACCAAAGCCAACACTTAAGAGCGAGCTAAAGGAGAGACACGTTGTTAAGATACGACACTATCGAAGAAAGCAGAGTAACATGGGATGGGATACGCTAATGTTGTTTGTAATACGGCTCCATTACGTCATTAATAGAGGTACGGTGGAAAAAACGAAGGGGAGGGGGCAGAAGAAGAAGAAGATAATGGAGAAGTTTCAGTGGACTAAACTAGTTGAAAAGTCTTTTAAACTTTAATTAAATATTCCAAACCAAAAGTTGTATTTTTCTTATTCTAATTATTTTTTCTTCGATGCCCCGTTGTCTTAAAAAACTAGTTAAAGCTATCGTTTGGAGCAACTATTTTTATAATAATATTAGATTTAACATCAACTAGTTAGTTACATAAGCTATTAAATTTAATCAAAGTTTTCTGATAAGAAACTTGAACAAGCTTGCTTTTAGATGCTATGGGTGTCCTTAGGTTAAATGCTTATTAACTAACCACAGAAGTCAAAGGTAAAGAAAGCCGTCTGAATTTAAAGTTTTTGTTTGGTTCGATCTTGACTTAATTTAAATTGAGGTATTATGTGCGTGAGCTCGTAATGTCACCTTGATTGAAAATTCTCGCTCCAAAATGTATATGTTTGTTGAGCCATAATAAGCGAGCTGTTTTTTATGTTGATATTTGACTTTTGGTGACACAATATTGATTGTAAAAGGATTATAATAAGATATAATAAGATATAATAAGAGCCCCAAAACAAATTAGAAATAATAGGTGCTATAATTATTTTTCTTTTTTTTGTGTGTGTCAAGTTCGTAACCCCCCCTTTATCCTCATTCATAAATAATGGTCAGGGATGGTAAAAAGAGTGATTTTATTCAGTTAATAAACAAATACAGCTCAATGAGAGATTGAGACAGCGTAAAGCGTTAGGCGCTCAAAATATATATAGCTATTAGAAATGAACATGTATATAATTGGCAAAACAGGTTTTATGAGCCATATGACACAGCCAATGTCCAAAAGGCATTATACAATATGATAACGATAGATAACCAACATATTATATTTGTGAGACACCTTCTCATGCCTATAGATGGCGACTCAAAATAGACGATATATTCTATTATTAAATTTACCTTAATTCTAAATTCCTATCAGCCTCGTCATAATAGCAATTAACAGGCAAATCAAAGAACCAAGTATTAACAATAAATCTAGTAAATATTAAATATTTACTAAGCTGGCCTTATCGGCGATCCCCAATCAATCCAAACCATTTAGCAAACATCCTCCCAATTAAATCGTACATATTGAAATAATCTGAAAAAGTACTAATTTTGGGACTTACGCCTCCAAACGGCTGTACAAACATTACATATTGAAGCCAAAACTACAGTATAAGCTCGCTGACTCGCGGCGTCGTCTTTGACTAACATACAATAAACTTTCAACATATCGAACAATAGTAAACAATCTCCAAATTAATAACAAATGACTATAATCCCTCTAAAAATTAAAATAGGCAGAGCTGTAGGACGGCGCTATCTGTTTAATGAACGTCGCTAGGCGGATAAGTAAAAGGTTTCAAGTTAAAATACAGGAACCAAACGTTCTTCAAAATGTCATAATATCAAAGGCAGACAAACGGTTTGAACTAACCGCCAAAAGATATTAAACATTTTCATGGCTTTAAGAGCAAATTAACTAAGTTCATTTCGTGTCTACAAAATTAAATATTACAATTCCAGAACGGTAATTTTGAATAGGATAACATTTTAAGCCCAAAGGGAATTAGGATTCTCCTAACGTTAAGTAGTCTCCGACAATGTCGCTCAGCTTGTAATCGGTGTGTAATGTGTGTCTACATCACAGATCCCTACCATTATATATCCTAAGAATATGCCATGTGCTCTCAAGGCGCGGGAACAAAAGGAGGGAGAGAGGGGTAAGGGTTAGCATGTTTCTAGAATATGCTCTAACGTTCAAGGCGCCTTCAAACGCGCGTGGAAGAACAGTTCTATGAGCTTTCAGAACACGGCCGACGGAGCGCATCGAGCTCGCGCATATCATTCTTCTTTTATCGTTGGGCGCGGCTCAGCTCTCATGACAAGGTGTGAACCTCAGGCCTCAAATCAGTCCAATATTAGACAGTGCCGCGATGTGTTGTAGACTGGTGGTCTTGCCGAGACGGGTCAACTGGGGCCAGGATGGTGAGTCAAAAAACCTCTTAGTGTTCACATGTTGTAACAAGGTTACAATATCTCCCCTTGGGGGAAGATGAATACGTCATCAGCTCTAGGCGAACGAGCGGNGGGGGGGGGGGGGGGGGGGGAGGCGCCGCCTCTGACGTTCATAGCTGGCTTCGAAGATGGTGACGGCTCTAGTCTCGTCTTAGGCCTTAACAGGCGGCCTCTACCAGGGTTGAAGACGCACCCAGTGACCACGTCAGCAGACTCCATGGTAGACCCTCATTCAGCATGCCCTCATCCAGACAAATCATTCCCCATATAGGCCACAACGGTTGATGACGACATCAGCACGCAGCTCGGACCATCACGATTGTCAGGGCAGCCCACGTCATGACTATCTCGGGGATCTCTCACAGTAGCTCAGCTTCCAGTTGCACAGAAGAGGGGTAAGAATGGGAGGAACCAAGAGGAAACAGAAGGCGGCTCTGAGAACACATCCCAGACACATATTCACCCTATCCATTATCAAGTCCATGAGTCCATTACATCAGCTTTGCATGCCACTGTCACTGCCAAGTCCAACCGATCGCTCCGGAAGAAGCCACAGAAGTACCCACAACTCCGTGCTAAGTGGTAGCTCTCCATTAGTGTGGAAAGGTGGGTCTGCCACTATATTTGCCCTGGTTTGTAGTCCTTCCCGGGAGCGAGTACTCTTCACGGTATCTTTTGGCTGAAGTGACGCACAAGCACAAGCTTCACATTTAGGCATTTAAACACAAGTTTCTGGCTGAGAGTAAGTCTCGACGCTAACATACCACCTTACAGGAAGAAAGTTAAAGGGGCCCCCACCCTTATATATATAATTTTTTATTCACAAATATATTCTAATGACAAAGTGACATCAATAAACTATACAAATATCAAAAATAAATTTACACAAAAAAGGACGTCACATACATGAAGAAGGTCAATGACACATTACACTACTGCTTTCAAGTGGCTCACGTGTGCCCTACGGACCAAGGAAGGGTCAGCAACTTATTTTAACATCACAGATACAGGAGTGAGGAGCCTGTCTATCGACCACGGACCACTCCACTTATAAGCCAGTTTTGCCGAAGACCTGTCGGCAGGAGCTAAGGGGAAAACTCTTTCACACAACCTTGTCTTCAAGCTTAAACATGACAGGGGTATGTCCCCGGTTATAAGTGGACGCTACCTTCTTATGTGACCTTTGGAGGTTATCAAAGGCGAGCTTACATTTGTCCTCATACGGGTAGTTGCCAGCATCATTCAAAAGGAAGTCAACATCCCGGTTCGCCAACAAGGGGTGGTTCAAATCCCTGTTGAGGAAAATCGAGGAATGGGTGGCCTTGACTGACTTGTGAAACGCGGCATTGAATGCAACGTTTAAAAGGTAAAGGTGCTGATCCCAGCGCGAGTTATCTTGGTGGTGGAAGATAGTGAGAGCGATATTCAATTTACAGTTGAATCGTTCCATATGGTTAGGTGACGGGTTACAGGGGCTGGTAGTCACATGCCTGATCCCCAAGAAAAACACATATCCCCAAAGGCCCTAGATCTGAAACATGGCCCATTGTCACTCAAAACGACCCTCGGAGTTCCTAGCATCGTCCATACACGCCTAGATCGGGCATTTACAGTAGTCTTCGCCTTTATATTCCTAAGTGGGATAAGAAACAAATTTGTAAAAAGCGTCCATAACAACCAGTATTGAAGTGTTACCCAGGGAGGAGCGAGTCATCGGACCCACAAAGTCGATAAAAACCTTTTCCCACGGCCACCTAGCTATTTCCTATTTTAGAGTTGCGAGCGAGTTTTGCTAACTGGTAAGGCTCAAATTTGAGCAACCAATCCCTAACTTCTCTAGCCAAGTGAAGCCAGAAAAACTCTTTAGAAATTTTACGCTCAGTTTTAAGAACACCACAATGGCCGCCAAGAAGGGAGTCATGAAAATATGTTAGCAACATCGGCCTAAGTTTCTCGGGGACAAAATATTTAAGTTTACCTTTTATTCTATATACAACGAGGTCTTTATGGATGCCGTAACTACCCACTTTTTCTACATTCTTAGTCCCAATGACAATCTGCACACAAAATTGGTCCTCTAACTGATGGTCCCTAATAGAGATGAAAGATTACTGGATGGTGTGTATGACGCATAGCGAGTCCCCCTCCTTATTGTCGCCAACGGGGTCCTTATCCTCTGACATAAGTGACAACGCTTCGGCTACAACATTAAGTTTCCCGGCGATGTGGTGCGTAGTGAAGTTATACCTGGACAATTTCCAAACCCAACGACCAATTTTCCCCAGCTGTTTAGGGTGGTTCCACATCCAGATTAGAGCCATGTTGTCCGTATATAAGTCGAACTGACGGAGTTCTAGGTAATCCGCGAATTTTTCGACACCGTAGACGCTACTGAGATATTCTTTTTCGTAAACACTGTACAGCCTTTCCTTTTAATGCAATAATTATCCAATGCCATAAAGTAATTAAATATAAGTCTCTCCAAAAGTTTGTTATTTGTCCTTAAACCTCTTAGGACAAATGTTTGTACAGCAAATATATATCTCTATTTTAGACTCAATGGTCAATATTTACATTTTTTATTGGTCAAAATTTATAAATGAAGAATTTAATATCAATGCGCTGACCTCAAGATGTGCAACACCTAATAAAATGTCGATCGGAAGTAGAAATTTAAATACGAAGTGTCGACCCTTGTGGACCCAATATTAATATTTTTTATTAATCCAAACATACAAATGAGGACATTAATTCTTTAAAAATAAAAATATAAAATTTAAAACCGGGACTCAAAAAATGTTTTACATACGTATAGTGCAATTTATGCTTGGGTTTGCTAGTGTATACTATTTAGTTTCACATATATTACAAGTTATGAGTAAATATCTCCATTTTTAAACATTAGAACGAGAAAGTCCGTGCGGGGTTCCGTACCATTTATTTTAATATGTGCATGGATGAATTTAAATCCTATCTCTCTTTAAAACTGATATCCTCGTCTATAAAATTAGCAAATTAATTTTAAGGTATTGTTGTTAGCAAGATGAAGGGATTGTTTAGCACATTTACACATCAATAATGTTTTCATTTATTACTTATTCCTATTGAATAAGAAGCTTATAATGGTAGTGTTACTCAACCCTCTATAGTACCGATACTTAACATGCAAGCAACCAGTAAGAAAGCCTGCCTCCCATCCTAAAAGTTAGGGTTCGATTCCAAACTGATTATAATATGGATGATTGTTTCCTCAAAATGGATTCACACAAGTATTATCAGATGTAAGTTATTAGTAATTTTATTGCCTAATGTGAAGTCAGTAATTGCGATACAATAGGTTTATGAGAAAATATTTACTTTAATCTTTCTTATTATTCTAAAACCACTATTTGTTAGTTATCACATCAACCAATACCAGAATGTGTAGGTGTTTTATATAGTCAGATTTCCGATGAAAGGGAGGTCTAGGTTCGAAATTCAGCCAGGTGCAGTGAGGTGGTTATTCCTTCAGTTTTCCCCTCATCTTCTATGCATATGACGGTACACTTCCTCTAAATATTGCTTTTCTAATCATTACAACGGTAGTTTGAATATTCGAATAGTCCAGACGAGTAGCGAAACGCGGTGAAAATGTACTAAATATACTATCATGCGTTAGGATGGCGCAATGTACCAGGGTACTCATGTCAGATAATACTAAAAAAAAGATATTGTCATAAAAAAATCAAAATAACATTTTTTTTTACAATCGGATAAACTTTTAAAACTCATAGTTCCATTATTAATGCTCAATATTCTTGAGACAAATCCTTTTTTTGACGTCAATTGGACTTTTATTATAAGTTCCACGCGGATAAATAGTTTAATTACATAACAAAATGTTTTATAAATCAAATAGATGATATAGAAATGAATTTATTATCACATATCAATAGTTATTTGGGTCAAATTATTTATAGCTTGGTAAATGGCTGGTGATTCATCAATTTAAATAATTGAAATTAATCCGTATGGCCACAATACGAAATTACTCAAAATTAGACCAAAAAATGCTAAACATATTTCGTAATTTTGATAATTATTTTTAAAAAGTTGACAAATGTTTAGTATGGCTTCCTATGATTTATTGTTTTTTTCTTAGTTTAACCCGTATGATTGTGCACCTAATAATAAACTAGACAAAAACATTTTATAATAATAATCATATTAACATATCCACCTCAAAATGGAAGCTAAAAGTTGATTAATGTGTACTTGAATTACTTTAAAATATTTGATATAAATTATGTAGACAAATACTACCTTTGAAGATTCTATGATACCAAAGCGTTGTGCATAAATAATAATAATAATAATAATAATAATAATAATAATAATAATAATAATAATACAGTTAGTAAAAGTATGTGGCACGCTATTCAAATTGAGTGTGGAAGGCCTATATTTATTTTAGAATAAACATACACCCCAGGAAAAAGTTCCAAAAGACAATATATTTCCATAACCTTAAAATAAAAATTTAGTCGTCTTTGCCATGGGCCAAATGTTACCCTGAAATTTTCGGAACCACTTCGTTTGGTTTATCTCCCGTAATGAGTGAATGGTCAGCGTCTTTAATTCTGAAATTATAGATAAAAGATGGCGTATTAAAATGAAGTTAGCATGCAAATTAAACGTAGCCCTACAAAGGCGAAGCCTATACTTAAAATATCTTGTAAGTAGCCCTCTCTATAAGCCATCATTTGTACGTGAAAGGAATTAAGTTAAGGTAGAATCAAACCATGGAATAACAAGAGATGGATGTATTCTAACTTTGAAACGAAAACACAGTGTAAATAGACCCTGGAATAAATGGATGCATACAAACTTTGGAATAAAGGTAAGGTTTAACAAGACCATGTAATAATAGTAAATGTACGCCTACAAACTTTGGAATAAAGGCAAGGCATAACAATACCAAGGAATAAAAATAATGCATGTATATTAACTTTGGAATAAGGGCAAGTGTAATCAGACCATGGAATAGCAAGAAATTAATGTATATTAACTTTGGAATAAGAGCAAGTGTAACCATACCATGAAATAGCAAGAAATGAATGTATATTAACTTTGGAATAATGACAAGTGTAAACATTCCATGGAATAACAAGGAATGTACGCAGTGGCGAGTTGTGAAAATTTTAACAATGGGCAGCAGTTTTTTTTTTAATTTTTAAATATATTTTTAATAGAATAAAATATTTAAAAAACTATACAGGAAAATAGTTTAACGTTGTTTATTTAATACATATTAAATAAATGATACGGAACTCCAGACGGACTTTCTCAATCTATTGTTTAAAAATGGAGATATTTACTCAAAACTCGTATTATATGTTAAACAAAATAATATACACTAGCAAACCCAAGCATCAATTGCACTATAATTACATTAAACTTTTTTTTTAATCCCGATTTTAAATTTTATAATTTTATTTCTAAAGAGTGTCCTCATTTGTATGTTTGGACCAACCGCCTCGGTGGCGTAGTTGGCTAACGCGCTAGTCATGTTGAGCTCGACCGCCGAGGACGGGGAGATCGAGGTTCGAATCTTGGTCGGGTGAACTGAGGGTGGTTTTTCCAAAATGGTTTTCCACTCTCCCTCCACGCAAATGCGGGTTCACTTCCTCTAAATTCAACCCTCCCAATTCCTAATCCATTAGCGTAATTAGTACTTAAGCTTATAACCCGAACGGGTAGTGAGACGCGGTGCTAAATAATATGTTTGGACCAATAAAAATGATCAATTTTTGGCATACAAGGGTCAACACTTCGTATTAAAATTTAGACTTACAGTTAAAAATGTAAGATTTTATTAGGTGTTTCAGATCTTCAGGTCAACACATTGCTATTCAATTACTCATTTATAAATTTTAACCAATAAAAAATGTAAATATTGACTATTGAGTCTAAAATGAAGGAGATAGATCATTGTTGTAAAAACATTTATCTTAAGAAGTTAAAGGAAAAATATCTAACTTTTTGAGAGACTTATATTTAATTACTCTATGGCATTACAGAATTATTGCGTTAAAACTTTAGTATCTCTTTACAACTAAAGCTTACGAAATTGTTTTATATATTTGCCAATATCTCAGAAACTGTTGGTTTTATAAAAAAAATGTACTTCGTATAAAAGTTTTTTTTATTTTTAATAGTACTACAATTTTGCAATGATAAGTTATTTAGTATCTCAAATAGTTGCGGAGATACGGAAATTCCCGCTTCTGTAAAGTACCCTAAAAGTTATGTTCATGGGAAAATGAAAATAGCCAGTTTATTTTTAAACTTAAGCAACGCCTAGATACGAATTTTAATCAAAATCGTTAGAACTGGGTTTGAGAAAATCGAATTTTTCTCTTTGCACCCTTTATAAAACTACTCTTAATTTTAAGTTTTAACAGACACACAGACAGCCGGCATTGCAAAGAGCATTTTTAAGGGTTCGGGGGGTTATGAGACGTCGACACGCATCAACATTTCAGGTTAGATTTTTTTTTTACGGTCGCAATACTTAACCTTTAGTGTTCGAAAAGTTAAAATATATATATATATATTTGCGTATAGCTTGAAAGCTATTTTTTTATAAAAATATATTTCGAATAAAATATTTGTATTATAAAAAGATCTACATATTTGTAACTATAAGTAATTTCATATCTCAAATAGTTTCGGAGATATGATTAAAAAATGAGAGTTTACGCATCAGACCGAAGCCCTTAAAGTCATTTTGCCGAAATATTGAGAGTAGCCATTCTGTTTGAAATATTTATAAATGTTTTGAAATTAAATTTAATCAAAATCTTTAGAGCCGATATTTAGAAAATCGACTTTTTCTCTTTTTGCCCATCACTAAACTGCACTTAATTTTAGGGGTAGATATCCAAATCCAAAAATCCCTCGGGGCAACCCTAATAAAACCCTAGATACCAAGTTTTAGCCCGATCGGTAAAATAGTTTAGGCTCTAATCGGAGGTACAGACAGACAGACAGACAGACGAAAATTCAAAAATCACTTTTTCGGATTCAGGGAGTCATGAAACGTCGAGCTTCATCAAAATCTCAAGTTCAATTTATTTGACAATCATAATACTTTCTCTACCTGTAAAATAGCTAGAGAGTAAAAATTATCGATACTATTCTCAATTATTATTTGCACCGCGCCTTACTACCCGTTTTGGTTATACGTACTTACGCTAATATATAGTGGTAGGGTGATTGAGAAATGAAATGGAGGACCTACAGTTTAACGTGGAATCCGAACCACGGTAGAGGCCTGGAATTTGACACATTCACAAGTTGTTAATTAATACACGTCTTGTCAGAGGTGAAGGAAGGGTTTGGCAATCATATAAATCTGTGCCAGGACCGAGGATTGAACCTCGGATCCCCAACACAGAAGTCTGACACCTTACCCCTAGACCACCAGGTCACCCTTTATTATTCTAAATATTTAACTCGGTGGTCACGAACAGATTGAACTAGTGGTTTTACCTTTAACTTGATTGTCATAAAATGAGAAATGTGTTTTAAGGTTCTTTTACAAGCCACAATCAACAAGGGATCAACGGCTTTACTTCCTTTACAAAGAAGTTGAGCTTCGGATTCCTGTCACTCAAGAAAAATTCACTGATCCTAGCTGGGTTAGAACCCACGAACATCGGGCCCTGAGGTGAGCGCTTTATCTAAAGACCACAGAGGTAGACTTCTTCAGAAGAAACATAGAGTTTAATTTTCTACACATAGTAATATCAACAGTTCTTAAATATTTGTAATAATACATTAACATTTGATGATAAGCATTTTTAATCCCATGAAATAAATAATTCTCATCAATTTCTAGGACACGATAGACCGATAATCAAACAATTATTTGTTATGAAAAATAAATTCTATGTTTCTAATGGGAAAATGTTTTATTCAATTCAATATAATATATATATAGCTATAAAAACTGCAAAAATACTTCCCTTAACTCTCAATCCTTACCATCCAACCTTAAGAAATGAAGCTAAGTGTTCTTTAAACGGGACCTAGAGTAGATAGATACATCCATCTCGACTTCCGAGTGAGTGATCGGTTGAAAGCTGAGACCCTATAACAAAATTGGGTGTGGGTAAAACTAGAAAGAATGGGGGTAAAGGGGGGGGGGATAGTTTTCGAAATTACAGGGTTGAGGTAAACGTGTAACAAGATGTAAACGGCGGTGACTGGTTGAGCCACCATAGCCTGTTATTGACCAATGTTCTACTACCCTGGAGCAAAGGGGGCTACATACGCACATGAATACATACACCTGGATATTCTACCGTAAACCTTTAATTACCAGATACATACAGCATTGTCCAGAAATACAGACACCACGTCCAACCATGTAGAAACCTTTGCTCAGTTGATATCACGTTCCTTGATAATCTGAGAATCACTGGTTATATTCTTAACAAGCATAGTATATTAATTACAAAGGAATAGTTTTATTGACACACACGCACACACACACACACATACCGTTCCCTTACGAGGTAGGCAATAAACTGTGAATATAACTTTAAAAAAACTACGTACTTAATCCATCCTCACTAATTTACTCCACACTTAACTATCCTTACATACTCCCTTCACTTCAACAACATCCATATACCAAGTCATGCATGCTCTTTTTCACACATTCGTCTACAACATTTAGCCGTATGGATTAAGAATTTTTACGTAATTTCAGACGAACCAATTCCCTATTTCACCCTATGTGAGTGCAGACAGCTTGTAGGGGGCATATAGGCAGTATATGTGTACATACACCCTATTATCCTTCTCCCCCCCCCCTTTTAATTTAGTCACCTCAGTTATAATATACATTTTTGTTTGGGTTTTCTGTTGTGGTTCTATTACCTAAATGGTTTTCCATAGTGAGCATTTCACGCACATTTCCTCCAAATTTCTGTCATACTAGTCCCTTCTCCATTAGTGAAAACATGACCATAGATTGGACGGGTAGTAAGACACGGTGCAAACACGCAGTATGCGGGCAGTTGAATCGAAGAACATTTTACTCACCCACTTCGGTGGCCGCATAGTCTAATACGCTACTCTAGACTGCCGATGACGGGGAGATTGAGGTTCGAATCTCGGTCGGTGCACTGAGGGTGGCTTTTCCTACGTTTTTTCAACTCTCCCTCCACGCACATGCGGGTAAACTTCCTTTGAATATAACTTTCCTAATCCCTGAAACATTAGCGTAATTAGTAAATAAGCGTATAATCCGAACGGGTAGTAAGACGCGATGCTAAAAAAATTTTTTTTTTATATCCAGTTATATTTCTTAAAGGTCAATACAGAGTTGAGTTAGATCCTCCAGTTCTGTAAATTATGATTCTCACCATATTAAGTATTTTAATGTGAAAGTTAAGTTGTGAATCCTTAAAGATAGGATTGTAGGCCTAACCTCCACGGCGTCAGCTCACAATCGAGCCATACCGAATGAGCGGGCGCCATTTAATGGCGGGGATAATCCCAAGATATGCGGATAGAGGGTGTAATGTTGTATTCACAACGAACGCTCCCACCATTAATCTCAGTTTTCTATACCAAGGTTGCTACTTTCTTATTCGATTAACTCCTCATTTTTCCTCACGGGGCTGAGTTCAAGACCCACTGCTTCACCTCTTGACAATATATCTGCCCACCACTAGACCATAGAGGCGGTCAACTAAACGAAGAAAGCACCCTCGATATCAAAACCCACGACCGTAGCGCAAAAATATGAAAACAAATAATACAAATATCTTAGGTATCCTTTTGGGATCAAACCAAATTGTTCTAAAATTATTGCTGAGGTTTCTCTAAAAACTCGACCACGTATACGGAGCTAGTAAAAAACGTAGGCCTACTTTCAGATGTGAGTACAGTCGTAAAACTTATCGGCATTTTGGCCGGGTAATGCTTAAAGGACAGTGCTTATCAAGCACCCTGTAAACTCCAACCAATTTCCTCGATTATTTTTTCTACCTAAATAATAATTAGCTACTGAACTACCGCCCTTGTTACGTGAGGTTCATGCTAACTCGGTCCAATAAGGGCCGGCCCTGGGAATACATCAACAATATAATGGACATAAATCGTGATATTTTGGGAAACTTTGTTTACTGGCCATAACCTTAATGAAAATTGAAACTTTCCATCATAAAATAATAATTTAAAAGAAACAAAAAAACTCACAGCCTAATTAGACTTTGCTGTATAGAAAAGAAATCAGGAAGTTTGGAAAAAAACTATTGTAAATATAACCGCATTGAAAATCTAGGTTTCCATAACTATGAAATTGTCCTAGTGTTTGAGTATGTTCATTGGATTTGTTGATACAGTAGCTCCACGACTTCTTTGGTGCTGACTGACAGCTCACAGCTGACTTCTGACACTCAAAATTTAGGTATATACCTAAATGTTGACTGTCAGAAGTTACAGCTGTTAAACACATGTTTTTAGTGATCATATGGTTCAGCGTAGGGATACATTATTTGGTCTGGTAACTTTTCAAAGCCGTCAGCTGTCAGCTGTGAACTGTCAGTCAGCACCAAAAAAGTCATGGATCTACTGTACCTTTTAACTGTTTTATTTTTGTATTCACCATTATATTCGCTAGCTTAACATTTTACGCAGCAGCGTAACGTCGTGCTTTGCATTTTATCACTTTAATCGACCAGTTTGCACTTGACTCGGAAACGTAGTATCTGACTGGGCAATTACACATTTACTCCGTGGCTTACAATCCAATTGACAATTTAGAGCTCGATACGGTCGCTTAGATCTCAAAATGCGTATAAGTGGTAGAAAAAAACCGGGGAAAAAACTAACAAACTGGGTAACTTATCCACCTTACTCGGCAACTTTATCATTTACTCCAGCAATTTGCCACTTGACTCGGTCAAATGTCACTTTATTCGGAGACTTTCCACTTTACTCGACAACTCGCCGCTTCATTTGGCAGCTCGCCGCTTCACTTGGCAGCACGCTGCTTCACTTGGCAGCACGCTGCTTCATTTGGCAGCATGCCGCTTCATTTGGCAGCATGCCGCTTCATTTGGCAGCACGCCACTTCACTTGACAGTATGCCGCTTCACTTGGAAAATTGTAACTTTAGCTGGCATCTTATTCGTTAGTTTACCACTTTAATTTGTAAGTTAACCCATTTACTTTTCCCCTTAAAACATAACTCGGGAAAACTACGAGTATCACTTTACTCTGCAATGTCATGTTTTATTTCTAAGAAAGTAGTGGGCTCGTGGTAGTTTAATCCACGTGACTGAATTGTAAAAAGGACGGGTTTTAAGGTCATCCATTTTTCATTGTATTGAACACAAGACCTTATGTGTTATATTAAGAAACAAACTAAGTAAGAAAAAGTTTTCTTCATTTAAAATACTAACACTGCAAAAGGGCCAGAGGCACTAGTCACATTTACAATCTTATATGTAGAGCCCATTCCACCATTTTTACTATGGAGGCTCTTAAATATGTTCATAAATAATTCGAACGTAACTATTCAACTTTTAAAACACGTCCGGCTAAAACATTAATAGTTTCATAAAATAATCAAACGGAACATACTATTGGCACTAATGATTTTTAGTGCTGATACTGCATATCTGCGACAAACCATTAAACCTAGATGAGCATTAAGACAAGAGTAAGTTTATAACCAATCACGAGAGCATGTACCTGTAGAGGGGTTGAGTGAATGCCGCTGTGAGCTAAAACCTGCCGAGTACTTCCAGTCGTGTTCATACTCCAATCCGACTGCCCAAATCAGTTTCAAACAGAGATGTAAGGTGGAAAATATTCAAATTTGGAAAATTTCCAGGTGAATTCTCTCTTAACTTTAACCAGAAAATTTTTTATCTACTTTTTTATTAAAAAATTACAGATCGTGTAGTTACCAGTTTTGAATGACTTCACTTCAGTTTAATTCCTTTCAAACCCGTTTCAGTGGCTGCATGGTCTAAGACGCTAAATTCGCAATAGACTAGACCACCGATGACGGGGGATCGTGTTTCGAACCCAGTCGGTCGTATTGAGGGCTATTTTTCCAAAATGATATATCACCCTCTCTCCACGGAAATGCGGGACATTTAATATAAATTCAACCTTCCTCATACCTAACCCATTAGTGTAATTAGTACATAAGTGTATAGCCCACATATGTAGTAAGACGCTGTGCCAAAATAAATATATCAAGGACTTTAACACTAGAAATATTATCAAATGGGTTCCAATAAAGTAGAAATAGCCATTCAATTTCTCTGCTCATACTCACGTATTGGCTCATGGTAGTTTAATGTGTTACTAAATACTTCAATATTTTAATCAAGGCCTTAAACATTAAAGAATACATTTCCTTCCCCTATAAATTTAATGATCTAAAATTTTACCAAAATTTGTTAATCTCTAATTGCCATAAAGTGTTTGTATTATATTTTCAATATATCTTGAGTAAAATAATGTTTATGTTGGCAAAGGTATTTGCTTACCGCTTTTTGCCAACCCTCCCCCCCTCCCCTCCAAACAAACTCGTCACCAAACACGATATATGATAGATTTATGTATATATGTACTTGGAATATCATCTATGACGGAAGTAAAGTTCTTATGGAGAAAAGCTTTATATTCGCTCTCTCGACATATCAGCCTTGAAAACCAAACTTTCTGTTCTAAAAAATGATGAAACTACTTGTGGCTGGTCTTCAGCTAAATCAAAATTAGTTATTCCTTTATTGCATAGCCCTAGCGAGCTATGCGAGACTAAGGCAACAGTGACCCAATTAAATTAAATCCAAATCAAGATATGAAAATTATCTGACAATCATTCCATGAAACATGAATCCCTTGCGCGAAATCCTAACTTCCACTGGAATAATTCGTGTGGTTTGGCAGATAAATTCTCTTGATTAGTGCTACTGACCCTAGTCTGAAAACTTATATCATCACACGGCTTACAAACTTGTTTAGCCTAGGGCAGTAATGTAAATATATTTGGAAGCCCCACACAGAACCGAACCAGAATCCCTTGAATTTGTAGACCACCTTTATAACCATTTATCCTATTAGTTTTAAGGAGTCTAGAGTACTTGAGAAAATGCAATCGGAAGGATTGTTTTAAAATTAAAATAATCATTTAAGGCGTGATGATAAAGACGTAAGTAATTCTTAATTCTTAACAGTTTTTATAACAAAAACCCTTTTTCAACCAAAATACAAAAGATACTGCTTCAGTTATTCCATTTAATTTAATTTTATAAAAATTCAAATGATCGTGGGCATAACGTTATTTTTATCAGGATTTTTCATCTTAATTTAAAAAGTTGCTTTTCAAGTTACACTATGCTTTTGACAGATATTCAAGAAGCTTTGATAATAATTCAATATGTTGAAAATTAAACCAAAAGTATTTACTGAATCTATACTTATTTATATTTTCAAAACAAAAAAAAATAATATAAAATCTGCTGAAATACTTAGCTTAACTCGAGTTCTGTTCCATCTCACCTTAACGTGGCTAAATTAAATATCACAAATAAAAATTCGTAAAAGGATAATACATCAAACCAACAATCATTTAAATAATGTATTGCCTATTTTGTTTTTCCTTTAAGTCATAATTTTGTTTCTCTTCTCAAAGTACAATGTACCACGTCTTTTAGAGTTTTCCGTATTAGCCATATCATATTATTCCTCAAACACGCTCTCCCCTTTCCTCATTTATTCCCCACTTGGTATAATTAAGAGCACTTAGTGATTATGACAGGCGGACAAAGAGACGATGCAAGTGATCAGTGCTCCCTCCACCTAGGAGGCTAGACAAGGATCCTTCAACGTAGTTCTAGTTCTCCCTTGCAGGTCTCCAAATTATTGCCAATTAATCTGTGTGAGCTGTTGTTGGTATTACAGTGAGACGAGCAGTTGGGGAAGAAACAGAGAGATAGTCTGTTACAGTAGAATACGGTCACCTTCCTCTCGAAGATCCACTGAGTAGACAAATTGCAGTTATTTTCTAGTGTTCCGACAAGCGAAAAGTGCTGATCTCGTTTATTGAAAGGAAACGCGTTTTATTTTAAATTCTATTGTAAATATTTTTTAATTTAATTTAATTTAATTTTAGCTCCGCGTTTACTACCCGGTTGGGTTATACGCTTAATACTAATTACACTAATGAATTAGGAAATGGGAAGGTTGAATTTAGAGGAAGTGAACCCGCATTTGCGTGAAGGGAGAGTGGAAAACCATTTATGAAAAACCACCCTCAGTTCACCCGACCGAGATTCGAACCTCGATCTCCCCGCCCTCGGTGGTCTGACTCAACACGACTGGCGCGTTAGCCAACTACGCCACCGAGGCGGGTTATTGTAAATATCCACCCAGATTGCGATAAATATACAAATTTATACTAAAAGAGAAAATCACAATATTTTTCAACCATCGCCATTATCATAAATAAATAGGATAAATTTAACCTTATATTCATATCGCCACATAATTTAGTTTAGATTCAAATAAACTATTAATTAAAAACCTAAAATAAATGTTGGTTTCGGAAAACAATTTTCTCCTATGCTAGTTCTCGACTGAGTTCCCACCCTTTTGGGGCGATTTTGACTAGCTTTACTTGATCCAGATCTGACAGTGTATGCAATCATTATTTTTAAAAGTAAACACCTCATTTAAATCGCGTTTCAAAAAATAGTCATTGTTGTCATAGTTATTTTGGCCAAAATTTAATTATTTTTTTAGCACCACGTCTTATTACCCGTTCGGGCTATACGCCTATGTACCAATTACACTAATGGGTCAGGGATTAGAAAGGTTTTAATTTAGAGGAAATGCACCCACATTTTCAATGAGGGAGAGTGGAAAACCATTTAGGAAGAACCACCCTCAGTGCATCTGACCAGGATCGAATCCCAATCTCCCCGTCATCGGCAGTTTAGTCTACTGTAAGAGTAGCGCATTTGACCTGTAGCATGTTAAACCAGCTGTTTAATAAAAACACAATAAATATAATTAACACAATTATTATAAGTGCTAATATATTGAAATAATATGTTGCAGGTGTTAACTCACTGTGGATTTGTGTTGCCGGGAAGCACCCTATCTTCAAGAAAGTTGTCCCAGCTGACCATGCCGGCATCACCAGTAATTCGACGTCTTACTCACAAGCCACGCTTCCAAGAAAAGGCAGATAATTTTCTCTGGGTGCCACACCATCAAAGAGCGCTAGTGGTAATTCAGTGCAATTATTGTGTAACCATGTTACAAAAAGAAAAACAAGCTCTATCAAATGGGAGAACACTCACCCTCTGCCCTGTTGAACTGAGGTCACGGTGCTCAGTCGTAAGGCACCGGCCCGACGTACGGGGCCGGGACGCGATCTGGGCCCGCGCACGTTTCATATAAACGAGCAATAGACTACCTTCGCCACCTCCCGGTGCTGGCATGTCTCCGAAAATCCTTTCGGGGCGCCTCCACGTGGCGGCCCTGGGCAATGTGTACCGGAATTGGCCGGATATAGCAGAGACCCCGATATAGGTCATCTGTATGTGAGGGGCGAGGCTCCTGGACATACACTAAGCGGTTGGTAGTGCGTACCCATGTAGCGGGGATAGCTGGTCAGGGCACCTCCACGAGGTCCCCGCTGGGCAACTCCGAACAGTTGGGCTCAAGAAGTGTGCTGAAGGGGCGGCAGCCACAGTGCGGGGAAATGAAAGAAAGGCCTGGGGCAGTATTAACGGAATGAGGAGACGACTGTTCGGAGGCTGAGCTCCTGACTTCCTCGTTACGGGGCAGTCACTAGGAGGAGCCAACTCCTCGCTCCATCCGGTCCCAGTAGAGTGGGGGATTTTATCAAGTAACCCAAGGCAGACTGGCATGGGGGGGCTGGTACTGGATTTTTTGGGTGCCCTAGTACCTGGAAAGGAACTCATGGACTTCGGTCCATGTCCGGCGAAAAGGTTCCGTTGCCGATGGCTTATAGTGGTTGCACCATAAAAGGCCTCTGAGCCCGGGGATGGTGTAGCTGGAAAGCCCTTCGGGGGATCTCTTCGGAGGTTTAGCGGGTACGAATGCCCTGTTGAACTTAAACACTGGAGCACATGTGCCACGTCCTCTTCTCCCTAGAACTCAATCCTACGGACTAAATGGAGATACGATCCAACGGTCTGCTCATGAAGGAAGCCCCGCCCAGAAACAAACGAGTTACGGAAACTCCACAAGTTTAGTTTTCGTTTCCAGCGCCTGGATGGTTCCAGGCCTTTCTACGAGTTCCTAGAGTCACCGCAATCCTTCCTATGCGCTGCTTGTCTCCCCTCTTCCACTCCATTTTTTCTCTCCCTTTTCCCCTCTCTCTGTGTGCATGTCATGTATTCGTGCCGGCTATATATTGCGATGTTTCCTTTACATGGGCACTCATTGTATCACTGGCTTACTAGGTGAGAGCGGCAAATTAAGCTTAGACTTAATTATATTCTTCATAATTCTCTTTCGGTTATATTATGGGGAACTTTTCAAAATTATTATTTTCGGACTTATTAATTTAAATTTCTATTACGGGATGGGTTTGTTTTTTTGTATCAGCGTGGTTAATTTGTAACCACGTATCTATTAGTATTTTTCCTACTAGAGGAACTTTACCATTCTCCTATGAAACGTAACTCCTGTTTCGCCGCTCGGCGGCTTGCGTCTAATTGCGCTCTTGCCGTCTATCTGATTAGCATTTGATGTTTTTTTTGGAAATATTTTGAGTATGTTTTACTTAGATAGTTTAAATTTACTTATTGTTATGTGGGGACCGAGCACTTTAACGTTCAGATATGTGCTTTTAACTTTAATTGTTTCAAACTTATGCTATGTTGTGGTGATTAAACCAAATAGGTTTGGTGTGAGTAAATAATTCCTTGATAGTCTAAATTTACATTTTATCATGTGGGGATCGAGGACTTTGACTATCAGCAATATGCTCATTACAATTATTGCTTGGGAATTAATATTTGATAGCATGAGAAGGAAGCTCTTTAACTATTAGCGTAGCGCTTTGTATCTTTGAGTGCTCTCAATTACATTAGATTGCTATGAGAAAGCGGAACATTTTGGTTCCTTAGATTTATGGCTTATTACTGAATTTCTTTAAACTTCAGTTTGAGCTGAGCACATGTATAGTTAGTACTGTTCTATTAAACTTTGATGTATTTGAACATTGTTAGGATTGTAAGATATCTCCAAGAATAGCATTCATTGTGTATCTTAACTTCAGTTACGTTAGAGTACGTATTATTTGAGCATGAGTGTAAGGCGCTTAGTAAATGATGCTGACATTGCGTCCTTTTGGGACTTTAGTTATTGTACAGTCCAAAAAACCTTAGCCGTTAGGCGGCGGATTTATTATATTTGGAAGTTGTTACTTGTTCTCAAAAACATTATGATAGTGCAAATGATTGTCACCAGGTGACTAAATATTTTAAATAGAGTTTAAATCATATTTAGACCGTTGAGTCGTAACGTGTTATTCGCTATTCTTGATGGTAGTTATAGTTGTCTCTCACCTTAAACTCGACTTTACGAGCATACTAATTAAATATTATGTTTATATTGAATTCTAGTCATTTTTATTATATATCATATTTAACGTCAAATCTTCGACTTGACTAGCCTTGGGCGGTACCACGGCATTTGTAATATTTATTGTGTACCATCTATTTCTAATATGTCGAATAAAATATATACTATTATTCTCTGGTAATTCCTTGGCTGTTATTTATCACGCTTCCATGCAAGTTAAGGTAGTTACAATTGCAACTTTACCCCCTAGTTATAATTGCAACTTTACCCCCTTCCCCCTTAGATGACCAGATGCTAACCTGTCACCGAGTTCGTCAGTTCTGTTACTATATAAGCGCCATTGCTCGCTTCACATAATATATTCTATTTTATAAATTTGACGGAGGAATAACTAGGACGTAAACCTAGATCACCGAAGAATCAACAAGTGACTACGATGTGTCAGCCGTCGGTTTCATCGCCCCGTCGCAGAGGAAGCCTCTTCTGAGACATCAAGTATCTACAATTTAGAATCTGGATTATATTCTAAACTCCTCTTCGCTATGTCCATAAGACATAGTATTTTCAGTCAGAATGTCTGACTTTATTCACTATGCCCATAAGGCTTAGTTTTAGATGTTACTCGTAACTCCTCTTTTGCTTTGTCCATAAGACATAATTTTTGTGTCAGAATGTTTAACTTTATTATCTATGTCAATCAGACATAGTTTTTGTATCAGAAAGTCTGACTTTACTATCTATATCCATCAGACATAGTTTTGTGTCAGAATGTCTGACTATTTTTGTATGCCCATATGGTGTAGTTTAGATTCAAGGGCTTAATGCTATATTTAACTAGGTCCAGACGACTTTATACACTGGGTCAGTGTGTCTGATTTCTTTTTCTATGTCCTTAAGACATAGTTATATATGTTAGGAAATATGAATGACTCCCTAAACGGTATGACCACGTTTAGGATCTCTTTATGGCGAGTATCAGGTTATCTAATGTTTTCTTTAATGACCTCGTTAGGTCAGTGACAGATAGCAGTCACTATAGTCTCTTTGTAGTGTATCTATTTGCGGTGCGCAACCTGTGGGAGCACTACTAGTTTTTAGTAGTGGCCCGCAGGGATAGTGTTTCAGGTCTTAGTCTGGGATTAGCTAGGCTGGATGTATTGTGGCTTAACCTTATATTATTACCCGTTGCCTATCTTTGACTGCCGTTGTGTTGAGGCAGACGCTCATTCGTAGGAGAATGAGCGTTGATCCTTATTTTAAGAGTTACTTAACTAAACTATATATTCAATCTTACTTCTGTTAGTTCTTAGTCATCAAGGTGCTTATTTATATTTCTGACTATCAGGAAGTATACGCCCATGGTAACTGAATAAAGTTATCTTTAATAACAATTGACTGCTTGATCTAAAATCTATCTAAAACGTAGCTTTTCTAGCTGCAGAGCTGCCACAATTTTCTTGATACAAAAATTCCTTATTTTTTCCAGGTTTTCCAGGTGGAATATTCATTTCTCCAGACCCTCAAACAAAGTAGTGTAAGCTAATTAATTTTATTTATTTAAAAAAATACTACTGTGAGGTTCCGCCATTAATGTTTAGAACAGAATGATTTAACCTTGATGGGTAAATTGTTTGTAGCTGCCACGCAGCCCAATGTTTTAGGGATAAAAGAGGATGGGGGAGGTAAGGGTAAGAAATATGGTCTAATCAACGTTCTTAGTTCTTCACGTCTATGCCAAGGTTTACTATTTAAAGCTTTAAGTTTAGTGTTCCAAATAAACAAATAGTAACTCTGTAGTTGTCTGATAAAGAAAGTCTTTCCTGTGAAAATTGGAATGTGTATAATATTTCTAAGAGATAAATCAATGTATTGCCGTTTCTTCCATTTCTTCCATTCTATTCTGAATATCTTTAGACTACGCTTCCAAGAAGATAGCATTGCTAAGAGATACTTATTCTGTATTAGCGTGAATATTTTTAGACAATGCTACCAAGTGTAAAACATTAATAAGAAATTAATGAAAGCCTTGATCAATGTTTCTTACATCTTTGTGTGAATACCTTTAGACTAAGATGCCAACTAGATAACAATGCTAAGAAAGAAAATAATGTGTATTGATTCTTATTTCTTCCATCCCATTGTGAATATCTTTAGACTACGCTGAACGCTTTAACATCCACAACTTTATAACAAGATATCTAACATTGGACAACATTTCAAGTATATGTGTATAAGTAGACTATATAAGGGTTTTGTTTAAGAACTTATTTTTTTTATTAATTCTGTGGCTGTGGTTGAGTGTCTAAGGGAGCTGAATACATATTTAAATGGATTAAGTTTGAAACTAATGTGCACTTTAAAAATATTTTCAACTTCATGTGTGACCTAAACATTTTTTTAACGGGAATTAAATCGTAGGTTTTATTTCATCACGTTCTACTAACTGTTCAGGATCTATGCATTTAATTACAACAATTGAGTAATGATGAGGATAGAATAGATAAAATGGATGGTACTTTAGTCTGCAAGCACACCGGTACAGATAAATGTATTAATTTATGTAGACTATATATATAGGGGACGTGCTAATTCACGCTTAAACTCGAGTTACCTAATCCAACTCAACATTTAGAAAATACCTTAAAATAAATGGAACTTTACGAAAAATACCAGTCCCTATTAATGGGATCCGAAACACTTAGAAACTAAATAAGTCTTAGTTCATCCATTTGTCGATAGAGGTAGCCCGATGCAAAGTGAACAGACGGCCATTCTTAAAAAAAAAAAAGTTAAAAGACTTCGCATTAGAGCAATCGCTTTTTCTGAGATCTTTAGTTTTTATATTTTTAGTTTTTTTTTCCTCTTTGACCACTTCGCTGGAAAATTGCATGTTTGCCAGATGACATCGTCATTTAAATGGACTTTTGATTAAACAGATACATCCCTCCATTTTCCATTCTTGTTAAACATAGAGCAGCCAGAAAAATAAAGAGGGGGGGGGGAATATTTTTCTTGTGGGATGTGTTCTTCGAGTTTATGTTTTGCACTTAAAATACCGGCAAAAAAAAAAATACCGGTGAGCTCACCCAAGAAGATGAGGCCCCAAGTAGCCTCAACCAGCTGTCTGCAAGATTTTTAGGATTGGTATAGGAAGATTAAGGGGGCGGTTTTAAACATAGCTTCAGTAAACCAAACTCAAATTTAAAATACTAATCAATGATATTTATGTGTTTTGTTCAATATTTTTGTCTGGAAATAATATTGTCTAGATCATTAGATTCACAATAATAACCAATAAAATGTTATAACTAAAAAGTAACAACAAATTAAATTATTCCTCCAACTAAAATATGTTAGCATTATAAGTAGTCACATTATATAAAAAAAAAGGATATTCAAAGAAAATTATCTAATTTGGGTGTGTCATTTAATGAACAAAAATAAAACTAGTCTTGTCTTAGAAAATTGTAACATGGCCTATCCCTTCATAAGGAGCGAATGAAATCAAATAATGAAAATATAATCTCTTTTACAGGGATAATGAGATTCTCATACAGTAATTATGGTTTCTATTTTATGTCGAAAGTGAAACTAAAGTCCTAGTTGTTTTTTTACTTCTTACTGACTAAAGTGTGTTTGTAATTACCAGTAATCGTAAAAATGAAAGCTTTAAATTAGTTTCTCAACAACTGGAGTTTGTTTTTGGTTAGGTCAGGTATAAGGTTATATGAGCCTAAGGCAATATTCAAGGTATGTAATAGATTTTATTTTGTCTCGTTTTCAAAAGTTATATATGATATATTATGAAGAATTAGACTGGGTGATTTCACTGAATTTTACATTAACGATTGATGTAGTGATATATCATCTTAAAACCTTACCCTTTTGTTTTAGTCAGTAGTAGAAATACTGAACCATATATTTCTATAGACTAACCTAACTCTAAAACAGAACCTGATAGAAAACCCAATTATTAAAGCCAGCGGAACTAAGCAAGTTTTCATTTTTTATAGAAAATTTAAAAAAATCGCTCTTACATAGGAAGAACATTTTTGTAAGGTTTTAGCGGCCAACTTTAACATCGAGTTTAAATGTGAGGAATGAGGAAAATAGCTACACGGAACTTTAGCTTATTAATGTTTCTTGGTAATCCCCAACAACAAATATTATTTCTTTCGATGACAAAAATAATTATTCGCGTCAAGAACATTCATGATGGAATGATTTGAAATTATTTTGATTAGGAAAATAAGTGGCGCTGAATCACCTCCAAATATATTTTCACAAAAAAAGGGATAGGTGGTCTAATTTTTATTTGTTATATTCGATAGACCATTTTAATACGATATAACCTTCATTTTAAAACGTTATATTTCCTTTTTTCTAAACTTAAAAACTATATTGTAAAGAGTAAACCTAAAATATTTTATAGTGAAATAAAAGCAGATTAAAAATTCTAGTGATAAATTTCACAACGATTTTAAGTAGGATCCAAAGAAAATGGCTCATACTTATTTTTTAGCACCATGTCTTACTACCTTTTCGGGGTTCTACCTTTTCGGGGTTTACACCCATGTACTAAGTACACTAATGTGTTTGGGATTAGGAAGGTTTAGTTTAGATGTAGTGCATCCCCATTTGTGTGGAGGGAGAGTGAAAACCCACTAAGGAAAAAACCTCAGAGCACCTTACCGGGATCGAACCTCAATCTCTACGTCTTCGGCGGCCTAGTCTATTGCGAGAGTAACGTCTTAAACCATGTAGCCACTGAAGAAGGTAGTGCATACTTGAGGAGGATGTGATTTTTATGTATCCTATATTAAATAATTCAGTATTTTCTTTCATTTGATGATTCTATGTAAGCTATAGTATCTTAACGATCACTAACTTGTACTTTAAAGCTATAACCACTACTGATCACATATAAACCAAAGACCATCAAGTATAGAGATAAAAAGTTAGATTCCTAGGATTTATTTCGACCTACTAAGCTACTTTTATTATTGACTTGAATTTTCTTTAACAAGTCTTTCTTATAAATAAAAAAGAAATTTAACACATTGAAAACTGCAATACATAAAACAACATGATCATAAAAAATTTAATTCAACAGACGACTATTCATAAATAAAAAAATAAATTGCCAGCCAATATTTTTAGATATCACTACAATTATTTCATAATTGAGGAGGTTGAGGCAAAAACATGATAACGCACATTGATTTATATATAATATATTTACTTATTAAGGTGGGATGGAGGAGGACGCCAGCGTTTTTGCAGTTTTTATGGCAAAACTTTTTTTTTCCAAAATAAATATAATATAAATAATAGCTAGTAGTGAAAATGAAAAGTCAGGATTTTCTTTGGTTTAATCAGTTAACAAAGAGTTTGTTTAAATAAGTAAATTAAAAAATAGGTAAGAATATATACTTTTACTAAAAGTGCATTACATTTCAATCTAATTGTGGCAAAAGGCTTTTGGTATGTGGTCAGATCTCCTGGCTGCTGAACTAAAAGTCCCGGGTTCGATTCCGGGCTGGTACCAAGTGAATTTTCTCTAAAGGAGAATAGTTCCCATAACCAACAGGGTTTGGTTAACTAGGCTTAAGTTTTGTTAATATCGTCATTGGCTCCACCCCATTTTATTCACTATCGATATATCCTCATCTCATCGGGACATGGAAAGAGCCTCCACGAAAACGAATATACGATTAGTACATTCAGGCGTCCTCTGGGGAACGGCACATTAGTAATCTTTCCACAAACTGGGCTAGGATCAATTTGCCCAAACAAGCCATCATCATCATCATCATCATCATCATTATCATCATCTAATCGTGACAAACAAAGTCAAACGGCGAGAGTTTTTCGGCAAAATGTAGCTTTAAACGCAACGCCTAGGAATGTACAGTAAATATTCCTGCCGAGGACATTAAATTAATGAATATGAGAACATTTACGTCTATATTCAACTCAAGTACAGTACCAACGCAAAAATAAAACACGATTATGTCAAGTAAACAGCGAAAAGAGAAGACACATAATAAGCAGATGGGTTTTCATCACCCCCCCCCCCCC
>CABFWB010000519.1:180476-199976 GCA_902151455.1 Timema bartmani
ACAGACAGACAGACAGACAGACGGAAATTCAAAAACCACTTTTTCGGATTCAGGAAGTCATGAAACGTCAAAATTCATCAAAATCTCGAGTTCGATTTTTTTGACGATCACCATACTTTCTCTACCTGTAAGATAGAGAGAAAGTAAAAAGTGAATGAGATAAAATAGTTATTTGCATAGTTATGTAAGAAAATTGAGTTTAGTTTTATAGTAAAAATTAGCTAGATATTTAAAAAAAATGACCTCCCCTCTAATCTCACGCGCACGCACACACACACACACACACACACACACACACACACACAGAGTAGGATTATGTTGAACTATATCCAATCTATAGGTATTAATAAACATTAATGTGTTATTTATAATACATACATACATATCTAATCACGCCGTTCCCTTACAAAATAGGCAAGAAACTGTGCATCTAGCTAAAAAAAACATATCCGTACTTAATCCATCCTCACTAACTTTCTTCACGCCTCCCAATCCTTGCATACTCCCTTCTCTTCAACAACATCCATAAACCGAGTCATAGCACACATGCTCTTTAATTCTTAAAACTGTTCATGTTTCACTTTTTCCACACATTCGCCTTCAACATTTAGCCACATCTTAGTTGGCCTAACCCTTCCTTTTGAAAGAGATATAATGAATTGAACAGAAACATATATGCTACCTCTTTACTAACATCAAAATAAGCGAAAGGAAATAAAAGATTATTCAGATTTAAAATAAAAAGTCTTATATTAAGTTGATCGAGAAAAATTATTTACTACCTAGCATGACAACCAATGATACATTTATTGCGAGATATGACACAATGAATATTGTATTAAGTAGTATAAAAACAGTTTTTAATGTTGTCATTTAACAAAAAATAATATTTAATAAACTTCAACACAACTTGATGTTGGACTAAATCATTCTTTAATTATATTTACTTAGGTTGCAACCTCGAAGTGGATACTAATTTACATTTCTAGCATGTAAACACTTTAATTTTAATTATTTAAAAAAACTTAAGATGGTTTAGTGGTTTCATATCTTACATTTCTAAAAATAAATAAGTAAATAATTACCCAATACCATGTGGAGCATAACATAATTATATTTCGTGTTAATTTTAGTAGGACCTATGAGTTTTGGTGAAGGGCGTACTAAAGCGTCATTTGGTCTCACTTTCTAAATTAAGGACAGAATACATATTGTGTTTGTTTAGTATTTACGATCCTTAAAAACTATCAACAAGAATCCCTCACGGCAGCCATTGTAAAAACACTCGCGATAACACCAGCAAACACAGTGGACGTGTATTCAACACTCGCGATAACACCAGCAAACACAATGGACGTGAATTCAACACTCGCGATAACACCAGCAAACACAGTGGACGTGTATTCAACACTCGCGATAACACCAGCAAACACAATGGACGTGAATTCAACACTCGCGATAACACCAGCAAACACAGTGGACGTGTATTCAACACTCGCGATAACACCAGCAAACACAATGGACGTGAATTCAACACTCGCGATAACACCAGCAAACACAGTGGACGTGTATTCAACACTCGCGATAACACCAGCAAACACAATGGACGTGAATTCAACACTCGCGATAACACCAGCAAACACAGTGGACGTGTATTCAACACTCGCGATAACACCAGCAAACACAATGGACGTGAATTCAACACTCGCGATAACACCAGCAAACACAGTGGACGTGTATTCAACACTCGCGATAACACCAGCAAACACAATGGACGTGAATTCAACACTCGCGATAACACCAGCAAACACAGTGGACGTGTATTCAACACTCGCGATAACACCAGCAAACACAATGGACGTGAATTCAACACTCGCGATAACACCAGCAAACACAGTGGACGTGTATTCAACACTCGCGATAACACCAGCAAACACAATGGACGTGAATTCAACACTCGCGATAACACCAGCAAACACAGTGGACGTGTATTCAACACTCGCGATAACACCAGCAAACACAATGGACGTGAATTCAACACTCGCGATAACACCAGCAAACACAGTGGACGTGTATTCAACACTCGCGATAACACCAGCAAACACAATGGACGTGAATTCAACACTCGCGATAACACCAGCAAACACAGTGGACGTGTATTCAACACTCGCGATAACACCAGCAAACACAATGGACGTGAATTCAACACTCGCGATAACACCAGCAAACACAGTGGACGTGTATTCAACACTCGCGATAACACCAGCAAACACAATGGACGTGAATTCAACACTCGCGATAACACCAGCAAACACAGCGGACGTGTATTCAACACTCGCGATAACACCAGCAAACACAATGGACGTGCATTCAACACTCGCGATAACACCAGCAAACACAGTGGACGTGTATTCAACACTCAGCACAAATAGATGAATTTATAAACGCTATTTACGAGTAGCAAGTAAATTAAGATTAAAGAATTTTAATATATACACAGAAATATTTTAATATATACACAGAAATATTTTAATATATACACAGAAATATTTTAATATATACTCAACATCCTACAAACCATTCAGGCTATTCGCTAATTTTCACGAATGAGGTAGGGCGGGGGGAGGGAGGACGATGGTGGGAGGGAAGGGCCCGCGAGAAAAAGCCAGTGTTTTTGAAGTTTTAATGGCAACACATTATTTTGGCCAAAATAGATAAAATATTGCTCCAGTAAAAAAATTGAATTAAATTTTCTTTCCATGGTGACCTCAACATTTCTTGAATATCCGTCAAGGATGTTCTGGAATTTAATGACAATTTTTTATCTTCATTTAAAGAGTTTGTTAGATAATGCCACCATGCTCATGACAGATATTCAACAACTGTTGATATCAACGTGCGGAGAAAAATTAAACCCTTTGTTTATCTTGGAGCATCATTTTATTTATTTTAGCCAAAAATATGTTTTGCCATAAAAACTGCAAAAGCACCGGCCTTGTCTTTCGTCCCATTCCATCCCACCATAATTTATTTAGATTGAATGTAATCCCCTCTTTTTATTTCTAAATGAAAGAAAAGTGGGAAACTTTCTAGGAAAAACCTTTTTAAAACATTTGGTCAGGATTCTTGCCGTGACCTTACAGTTACCGGCAAAACAAACAGCACAAGGACACCTTTGCTTCTCTATTTTATGTTTGTGTCTAACATCTACGTTTTTCTACTGATTTATTAACATTTATTTGAAATGGATGTGGCTACCGTTTATGTTGTTGTTTTTGTTGTTGTAAGGTTTACACAAGCAAAAATATTGCGTACCGAACATGCAGGGACGAGTGTACAGCTATTATTATAAGTCTTATTACTGCGTGAGGTATAATGCCAGGTCGCGACACCTATACGTGATGGCCAGATTAGAAATCGCGAAAAATAATATTTCAGCTAACAGTGGACAGGTAAGAGAGAACTATCGTTAATAAAGCACAGTTCATTCTACTAAGAAAAATAAGCACTTGACACTTTCTTGGTAGCTTTCCAAGATATTAGCTCATTCAGTATCCCCCCACGTAGTGTAATTTGTTTTAACCACGCAAGATATAAGTCTATTGTTTTTTGTTTCACGTGTACAAAAACTACCCTTCAATATTTGGTAACCGCGTTATTTGTAAAATTAAAGATATAGCATTTGTTTGATTAAATAAATTAGGTTTTCAGTTTTAATGCAGAGGTGAGTAGACAAAGGGGGGAACACACACACACACACACAAAGAGGCAGTTGCAGTCAAACTAACTTGTTATGAACATTTTAGGAAACATTCTAAATAAATCTTTAGTAAGGTGTGAATAAATGTAAGTTAAGCCTTAGATATTGTTATTTAAAAATTGAGATGATATAATTTCAAATTAAAGAATTTATCAACTTGAATACTAGGGATAAATCCCTGTACAACAGAAGACCCTACACCAATTATTTACACTCTTGGAATCACACTTATCTTATAACAAACTTTCATTAGATTTAAAATATTTTTTGACTCAATAAATGGACATTTAAACGAGTCAAATGGTCGAACTATCATTCACAACATATTAAAATTATAATATAAGTGTGGCTTAATATAAGAATGAAAAATAAAAGTTATTTAAAACAACTGGAGATGTTAACTTTATTTTAACTTGTTGTTTTAAATAAGTTTTATTTTTAATTCATGTATTAAACTACGCCTACATTATAATTTTAATATGTTGTGAATGATAGTTTGACCATTTTACTCTTTTAAATGTCCAATTATTGAATCAATAAATATTTTAAATCTAATGAAAGTTTGTTATAAGATAAGTGTGATTCCAAGAGTGTAAATAATTTGTGTAGGGTCTTCTGTTGTACAGAGATTTATCCCTAGTATTCAAATTTATAAATTCTTTAATTTGAAATTATATCATCTCAATTTTTAAATAACAATATCTAAGGCTTAACTTATAACTTGATTTGTACAAACTATTTCATAATAAAAATGTCAAAGGGACGCGCGCCAGTGAAGATAGGCAATACCCTTGACGTGAATACTGTGCAGGGCTAGTCCGTTTAACCTGAATGTGCTTGTACTATTGACAGTTTTTCAGCTATGTACACTTCGCTTACCCTGAAAGGTATCCTTCATGGATTACACTATGGTCCTACCTTATACACAATGAAATAATGGAGGCAAGTGTAAGCTTACTATATTTCAGGGTAATAATAATAATAATAATAATAATAATAATAATAATAATAATAATAATAATAATAATAATAATAATAATAATAATAAGCGTGTCTGGGCTACATCAATCTGTAGCTCAGTTTTTAGAAAGATTATCCAGTTCTAATGTACCTTTACCCAGGGGACGCCAGAATGTACTAATTATATATCCTTTCCATGGAGGCTCTTTCCATGTCCCGATTGAGATGAGGGGATGATAGCGAATATGACGGGGTGAAGCCAATGAAGATCTCAACCTAACTTAAGCCTAACTAACCAAACCCTGGTGACCATGGGAGCTACTCCCCTTTTGAGGAAAATCCCCCAGTACCAGCTGGAGATCGAACCCGGAACCTGTAGGTCATCATCCAGGGCCTCTAACCACTATACCACGAGGACGGTTCCCTTCCAAGGTAGTTAACATTAATAGTGGTCAGTGCACCTGGCTACGAGTCTAGGGATCCCGGGTTCGATTCAAGGCTTGTATCATTTGGTATTTTTCCCTTTAGAAGAATAATCCCAATGGTTACCAGGGTTTGGATAGCTAGACTTAAGTTAGGTTAAGACTCACCCCAGCTTCAAAACTCCATGATAACCATCATCACATCATCTCATTACGGGCACTACGTGTAGACTAGGATGTACCCTGGACAACGTTCTGTGACAACAGAGAGGCTGTCTACATATAAGGCGACCGAACCTTGATGTAATGCCCCTCCCGAGCAAATGTGTCAAACGATAAAAAAAAATTACTCTGAGATCCTTAGCTATTTTGATAGTTTTGATAGCTAACGGGCTTATTGAGTTTGATCTAATCTTTAGATATTGATTCTTAAATATTAGTATTTACTCTTCTATACATTTACTGTGATACAAAAAACGTTCATATATTTCTTGTGTCACATTTTCAACTATAGCTAAATTAACTTTTTAGAATTTATTTTTGTTGTATTTTCCATTTTACTAGCGGATTTTTTTTTTAACAACAAAATATAATCTTACAGTCTCTGTTCACAAAACAAGTTTATAAAATAGGGGTAATTTCCCAGCTCACAGCTATTTATTCTTTAGGACTGGCTTTAATATTCACCAAGATATTTATTTTATTTTAATTACATGGTACTGTTATTTCTCGTTCTTCTCTTCAAGAAGTTCTTCTCGACATTCCTACCGTAGATGAGGAAAGTTAGTGACGTAGTATCCATGTCCCTCCTTCATCGCGATTTTCCTTTTTCCGAGTATTTCTGAAGAGGAAAAAAGCTACCCTCGCTAGGAAAGCCGAAGTCAAATTAGCTCTCTTAAAGAGACGCAAGGGAAAGAAAAATTGAAAGGGGGTGTGGGGAAGGTAGAGAATAAAGTAGAAGGACAAAAGGAGATTAAAATATTAGCGAGCCATAGAAGACGAAGTTGAGAAGTTTAGGAATTGGCTGCCACCATGTCACAAAAGAAAATAAATTTAAGGTGGAATGAGACGATGGGTGATAATAAGGAAATGTTGCACTTCAACTCAAGATAGTTATATACATTTTCAAGTTAGCGTACTCATTCTTCCTTTCCGTCGCAATTCTATATCTCGTGTATTTTCTTCACACATCATGTCAAATGTTTGCTCGACGATCAAGCATTTTGCATGTTGGGCGAATTTTTAAATGTTGTAATAAACATTATTTAATTTGCGGATATAATACAAATCAGGATGCTATGGAACCATTTATATTAGATGCAGGTGTAAGATTTATTTAATCAGATCGACCAATGTTTACATTTTAATCTATTTATACATTCAAAATATCCCTAAAAAGTGACACCTACAGAAACACAGATTGGTAAATGGATACAAAAAGGTATATTTTATAACTTTGTGTAATGTCAGACAAGTACAACTATGACATTTAGATCCAAAATAATCTTGAGATGTATCTTACAACATTGGACAGGCATGATCGAATAAATGTAGTGTAGAATATCAATGAGGTTTTGGTAATGAACCAAAAGACTTCATGGATCTACATTATGTTCTCTTATTTGGTTTGCTGGTTTCTGCGAAACATCGCTAGGAGGAAAGTATCAGGCGATATACTACTAGTTTAATTGCTCTCCTTTCTACTAATCTTCGACATAACGTTACAGAGAAAAATTGCCACGAATGAAGAAAAAGAACATTCATAATCGTGCCTTTCTAAGTATTATTACTGAGTGACCTTTTTCTAGTAGTTGCCTTAGTGTGGAGATCCCTATTTTCAATAAATAGCACACATGTATAAATGGACTTAAGATCATCGCTTGATCTATCGAATCAATAAGGCACACACACACTAAACATATGGTAAGTCAGCTAATTAAATATCACTTGCAAATAGTTTTTTTTTTCAGTTTGAGATAGTTGAATCTATTTTATACGCACAAGAAAGAATTTGCTAATTCAGAGAATATTCTTTATGCAACGCCAAATCTTTCCGTCTTTCCTTTCCCTAAATAGGAACTCAAATCACTTTGTGTAGGGTGGTAGTGACAGTCGTTAAGATTACTTCCATTGGCGGTACACAGTAAATAATTCCATCCTCCAATCTAGTGAGGATTTTTGGATTTATTTTATTATTTATATGAACTTTGGTTGTTTCATATTGTCCTTCAGGAAATCACGCCTCCTTAATTGTGTTAGCTTTACTATCTGTCGATTTTTGATTCAAGTTTTCATGTTAGAAGCAATATAATCAGTATAATCACAGATACAAATTAACATTCAGGCGATTAAGTTACATTAACATTTTATAAATAAATTATTTTACAGGAAATTCTCAATAAATGCCAAGTTAGTGTGTTCCTATTGAGGTTTTCCTTAGGCATAATATAATAAAATATAGTTAAATCAAAAGGGCACAATCTAAAATGTTATTAATTTTAAAAATCTGAAACAATAAATATAGAATTCAAATGTATTCAGATAAATATATACAGTATCTTAAAAAAATAAACTTTACTTCAAAATTAGAAATAAAAGATTATTTTTTTAGTATTTATATCAAAATAAACTAGCTAAGCTATCGGTATCCCACACAGGTGGTCGCATGGTTTAATGCGTCACTCTAGTCTTATACTGTATTGTCAGGGAGCGGTGAGGTTGGGGTTCAAATCTCGGTCAAGTGTAATGATTTTTTAAATAAATTATTCTCCATTCACTCAAGACGCAAATTCGGGTACACTTCCTTTAAAACGCTAACTTCCTAATTCTTATTCCAATAGCGTATTTAATGTATGCGGTTAAACTGAACGGGTTTTAACAATGCGGCGAGAGATTTCAACAAAACTGTAAATATAATACTCTAAGGACTGTTAGCAGTGCTAACCCACCTTATGAATAGCAACCCAAGATTAAATGATAAAAAAAATAGAACATCAAAAAGAAAGAGCGAGCGTAAAAAAAAGAAAAAGAAAAAAAACCCCTTGATGAAAATTGAATGTCAAAAGAAACGTTAGAAGAAAAAGAGACACAGTATGAACGTAAGAGTCAACGATGATACGACGGAAACGAAAATGAAAAAAAGAAAGGAAATAAATATACAGAATAAGATAAAAAGAGAGAATTAAATACCATAAGAACGGACACTGCTGAATTGAAGGAAGACAGCCAGGAAGCGTCTAATTGGCCAACCTCTGAGTAATCCCTGACTCAATTAAATATATAGGGCATAACCGACCTACGGGGCCAACTGACAGTTTTACAAACACACAATATATCATATTATTTTGTGTCTCCAGCAACACAAAACAGATCATATTACCTCCAGGGCACCGCTATATTTCTCCAGAAATAGGACGCAGAACCTCTAACTCTAGACCAATAAGAGGGTAATTGGTAAAGAAAATAGTATTGTCATCGTCCGCAGACAACTATGGGAACTTGACCAAATACTGGGTTTGACTGTAAACAGGTATTCATCCGAGACGCGAAATGTATATCATCAGGGTGCAATTATCTGCACACAATCGTATACGTTGTCCACCCTCTGGCGATGTGTGTGGCATGATGTAAACAACAAGGGGAGTCTACTATACAAAACTGGACTGTCGATCATTTAAGGCACACAAGACTCTTAAAACTTAGATTCTTCTTTCCCAATTCACTCATTTTTTGTGAAGGATCTGATCAAAAATATCCTTGTTGAAAGAAGGCACACCCCTCCCTTTTCCTTGTCAAAACACTTTATTTTTAAATCATATTTTGATTCATAAATAATCCCTTTACGCGGACAATACAATGATTTTTTTTTAACTTTAGTTGAGTGAAAGTCATTGCTTCCAGTTTTTTTTTTTTCAAACTATATTTAAAAAAAGTAAATTATTTAAATGGATGAATGTATCTCGTACTTGGGTAGGTTTTCAGGTGGTTCAGATGTCAAAGCAGTGCCACGTTCATATCTAGCTCAAGGTAGAGTTTCAATTAGTTTATGACATTCCAGCATATCGGGTATTTTTTGAATAAATCACATGAGAAAAATATCCTTTGTAAACCCTAATGCAATATGAATCCTGACCTACCTATAACCAGAAATTCAGACCAAGAGAGGTAGACGCTTTAACCCACAGCCCAGTGACGTTGGTGTTATCTTTTTCCAGCGCATCTTTGTACCTGTTCGGTCTCTCTCTCTCTCTCTCTCTCTCTCTCTCTCTCTCTCTATATATATATATATATATATATATATATATATAAAATAATTATATATATATAAATATATATATAATAATTATATAATTATTATATATATATAATTATTATTATAACTACGCTAATGGGGTAGGAGTGAGGAAGGTTTAATAGGGAGGAAATGTACCCGCATTGCTTGGAGGGAGAGTGGTAAACCTTTTAGTATAAATCACCCTCAATTCACCCGACCGGTTTATGAATCCAGACTGCCCCATAGTTGACAGTTCAGTCTATTGCGAGATTGACGCCTTAGACCATTCGGCCACCGAAGCAGGTCACCTTGATATTTGCCAACTAAATTGAATATTTCCCAAAACGTGTACACCACATCACACTTTTTTATTTATGAGGTTTTTTTGTTTGTTTTTTGGCACCGCGTCTTACTACCCGTTCGGGCTTGGGAAGGTTGAATTTAGAGGAAGTGAACCCGCATTTGCGTGGAGGGAGAGTGGAAAACCATTTAGGAAAAACCACCCAACCACCCCCAGTTCACTCGACCGAGATTCGAACCTCGATCTCCCCGTCCTCGGTGGTCTAGCTCAACACGACTGGCGCGTCAGCCAACTACACCACCGAGGCGGGTTATATGAGGTAATAACGTGCACTTTCTGAACCGAGTGATTATATTAGACGATAATTTATATGAGTGAGAGCGAAAGGACCTACCAATTTTGCCGATAAAACTATTTTCACATATTTTCCAGGGATCTTTTACATACCACAATCGACATGTAACCAAAGGGTTTACTTCCCCTCTGAAAGAAGTTGTAATAAGGATTTTTATCGTTCAAGAAAAATCTATCGACCATGGCTGGGTTCAAACCCACAAACATCGGATCCTGAGGCGAGAACTTTACCCCAAGACCACCGAGGTCAACAACCTTCAGAAACTCGAACAGTTTACGAAGAGGAGTTGACACTGTACCAGCTTTCTAATGGCATAATTTGACCTGTGAACTTCCCAAATGTCGGTCATTTGTCAGTGCAGAGAGTACCGGAACCAAGACTCGAACCCCATCCCTTGCTGGCCTCAGCATCTTACATAAAGTAATAGGGCCACCAATACAACACTGGGCCTCTCCTGCAATTGATTCTATGCCACATGTTCGATTGTGTGATGGTAAATCACAACGTAAAAGGTGTTTAACAACGAAGCACAGATCTCAACTTGAAATCCCCGAGAAATGTACAGTCTGATTAAGATAAAGCAATTTTTTTAGCACCAAGTCTTACTACCCATTCGGACTATACGCCTATGTAATAATTACACTAATGGGTTAGGTATTATGCAGGATTAATTTAGAGGAAATACACCCACATTTGCAAGGAAGGGGAGTAGAATTTTTTTTAGGAAACCCACCCTCAGTGCACCCGACCGGAATCAAACCCCGAACTTCCCGTCATCGGCGGTCTAATCCAACACGAGAGTAGCGCGTGAGTGACAAAGCAATTGAAAATCATAATGGTATAGCTCTACTTCACATAGTGAGTTAATCTTTCAGTCCAATTTTCATTATAAGGGCCTTATCCGACAGCTATAAGTGTTATTAAATCTACTTTCACATATTCATAAGTCAATTCGTGTGATATGTAGATGCCACTTTTGATGGATATTATCAAAGACCTGAAAGAAAACTAATAATATAATAAATTGATATCAATGTTGTTATTTTTAAGGGTACTCAAAAATTCAAGTTCGAGTCGAGTTTTAGAAGCTTTTCGAACGCGAAGATATATAAAACTCAAAAAATGTGAGTACTCAGAATTTTCAAAAAAAAAATTTTTAATTCCTAATTTGATTAATTTAACTAAATTTTTTAAGATATAAATTCATAGCATATAGAGTTCCTCAATATTTACTTTTGTCTAGTTAAAAATAATTGTCCAAATTTAATTAAATTTATTTAAAAATCTGAATTTTAGTGATTATAAATTTGTTTCACAAAAATAATAAAATCTGTTTGTACTTACGATGTATGCATGGAATCTATTTCAGAAATTAAACTTGAAATATTTCTTGTACAAATATTGACCAATACTTCTCGAAATTGAAATTAACTCGATATTTTCATTCAAACTCGAGTCGAATAGAGAAATTCCTTCCCGTATGGCCTTGATTTTTTTTTTTACATCGTGTCCTAGTATATGTCCAGACTACAAGCATTACATTACACTAATTAGTAAATTAGTAAAAATTAAAATAAATGTGCTCAAATTTGCGTGGAGGGAAAGAGGGTAGCTATTTAGGGGGGGGGAAAAAAAAGAACACCCTCAGTACATCCGAATTTGAACGCCGGCTTCCTAGTCACCCGTAAATCTAGATAGGTAAGCATGACATTGAGTCTATGTGCCAACCGATGCAGTTGATCTTCTTAATCCGTTAACTATGTTACTATACAAGTTATATTAAATATCAATAGTATAGAGAAAAAATAAAGAGAGTTTATCTAATCCACACAAATCCCTGAGTACTGCCTGAAACACGGCAGGCGTGTATAACTTGAAGGAGGAAGTACGATCGAGGTGTTCCGTAAATCCCCTGAAGGCTCGTCAAGAATAATAACCATTTCACAGCTAGCATCGGCCCGGCCTATTTGGCTATCACGTTCATCTGGCTGGGGGAGCAGCTACCACAAAACTGGTCCTCCTGCCAACAGCGGCTTCAAACCAACACTTTACATTAGCGGCAACTCTACAGTCAGATTTAGATTTAGACAGGAAGAAACTTTTCTTTTTTTTGCAG
Organism: Timema bartmani; assembly: GCA_902151455.1. Lineage (NCBI taxonomy): Eukaryota > Metazoa > Arthropoda > Insecta > Phasmatodea > Timematidae > Timema > Timema bartmani. The sequence goes on from CABFWB010000519.1 coordinate 192,664, forward strand.
GTAAAAAAAGCTAATAAACAATTTGTAAATATTCATAATTCAAGTAATGTGTTCTTCAACTGTACATTTTGATACATAATATCAATAACTATAAAATTAGACTAATGGTAAATTAAAATGTTTTCAATGCCGGCCGCAAATTGAAAGGTTTATATTTTCTAAAAAAAAATTTTTTTTTTTTTTGCATTTCTTTGCCTGTTGAGGCTATACGCATATTATATAATAATTACTCTAACGGGGTAGGGATGAGAAATTATTAATCAAGGTGCCCACCTAGTATACCTAGCCATATGTAGTTTGGTGGCACGTTGAAATCATATAACCCTGCAAATATTCAAATCTTGACCTCCGAGTCACCGGTAATCCGATATAAAGTGCGAGCTTAGCGCCTTATACTGTGCGGCCACCAATGCGGGTCATTTCCTTTGGGTGAAGGTTAAGCCAGATGTCAGTCAAACGGTAATAAACCCCCGTGATTAGAAATTGCACGTTATATTTTATAATAATATTCTTGATAAACCTGTTTTAAGATTCTTGCTATACTGTATGTTTGAGAGAGAATTAAAATACTCTCGGACTCAGAGACGCTACAGTAAAAATGTTTTACAGAAAATCTTGCTACATGGACATTATATATATATATATATTTTTTTTTTTTTAATAAATTAAAATAGGCATATATCTCTCATAAACGTATTTCTATGAAATTTAAAATGAATTCCTGACAGCGAATAATTCGACAGCGGCCGTTATTTAAAAAGTTTCTGACACAGCAAACGCCTACCTTTGTCTTGCCTTACCCCTCCACACTGTAAAAACAAAAGCGCTGGCAGTAATTTGTCTAGCCGCATCATTACCGCGTCAAGATGTATAATGAGCTTGGCCCCATATGGCATATGTAGATCGCGCCTTGCAGCCATACCAAAGGGGGGAGATAGACATATTGAAGAATCTCACTCACGGATCGACTCACGACAATTAGAGGCATGGAAATTGAAAACAAACAGTTAAGTGAATCCTGGAAACTATAAAAACAAATGGTGCTATTTATCAATGGATCAGCATCAAACATACCATGTGGTTTACTCACTACAACTTCTGTGAATGGAACGCTCCCCATTTAACAAAGGAAAAATGATCGTAAAACAACAACTATACCGAGAACATACATTCTTCTAAGCCAGTGTGTTTATATTTTATTGAGAGAATTATTTAGTCCACAACAATGGCCATGCAGTCCAAGGCATCACTCCCACCATATATTGTTTTGCTGTTGATAGAGAGGTCGGGGTTCAAATCCCATCCAAGTGTTCCGAGAGTGTTTTTAACGTAAATTGTTTTCCACTCTCTCCAAATTTAATTTAGTTTAGAGATGAAATATAATCAAACTGGTGTGATGTAAATAAAAAAACGTATATTTTCTCAATATGAGCCATAAACAAACCGTTGATGAAACAAACATCAGTGTTTTCTTTGGATTATATTCAAAATATTGTTAAAACACGTTGATTTAACCAAAAAAACTAGTATTTTAATAAATCATAAAGAGATTAAGATGTTAAATGATTTTTTTTTTCGTATAACAATTAGATTGTTGATTTTAGTTGAGATTAAAATTGGTTTGAAAATAAAATTTTAAACTTTTCAAAGCATGAATAATTTTTTTGAATATATTGATAATAAGCACTGTACTAATCTCTTTAAGATGCATTATTTTCAAATATTAAGTATTTACCTTATCACGAAGTCACCTGAGAAGGTATGAGATGGCCAGGTACGCGTTAGGTAACGTGAAAAGGAGATGAAAGCAATCCCGCTGTCAATTACCTACAACAAGAGCAAACATACATAAATGTGTAGCATAATAATAAATTAATGAGTAATTTTTAAATAAAGGATTCTCTCAGAACACAACTTAGAAAATAATTTTAGAATTTGTAAGATAAAGTTTAGAGTGTTTTGCGAAATAAAAATATTTTTGCCAAGATAGGATTGAGAAAAAAAAATCAATGAATAAAAATGAAAACTTTATATCTAATATTGCCATACCTTCTCCCACTGCACACTCCTTTCCAAGCCCTCCCTTCACACACACACACACACACACATACACACACACACTCCTCCGGTGACTGAGGATTCAGGGGGAACAATTTTAATTTGAAAGCAGAATTATCTTGCTTAGTGCCTGGACAGTGGTGATCCATTCGATAAGAAAAAAGGTGTGGTTTTAGTTGTACTGTACTATCTTGCAAATATATATGACCCGTTCTTCACACGGGTAAGCCGCATCAAAACTAAATCAAATGAGGTCGTTAACATCTGGATACAAACATTGTTTTAGTCCTTGTGAAATTATGGCAATATGGCAATTGTGGCAATAAAAACAATTAAAATAAATGAAATAAATGAAATATTTGAAACAAAATCTTATCTAGACCCCAAATTGAGGTGCATATAATAACGTAATCCATTGAAAACGCACTATTTTTCTAAGCAAGATTATGATATGAGTTGTTACAAAAACATGTTTTTTAAAAAAGCAAAGCGGTTTACTAAAGAGCGTAAATGATATAATAAATTATTATAGAGACATAGTGAATAAATGAGCACTATAGTTTCCAAAGAGCATCATGGTCCAACGAGTTATGTCATCAAAAAGTGTTTATTTTCATTATTATGTAGTCCCTAAATAGACGCTAGCTTATTTTCTTCGATATTTAACTATGTAATCGCAAAGTTATGGATCCCCTTTAATATAATATTCACTATTTTTAAGGTTATAGAAAATTTAAACTGTTTACCGCACTAAAAATGTTTTTATTTATTTTGGCAATTTAAAGGTCCACGCCTCTCATCTATTTCCCGACTCCCTATTTTGAAATTCCAAAATTTCAAACTTTTTGTTTAAATGGGGTGCTCCTTTTACCAAACTGCCAAATTTAAATTTTCTTCCACACCGAAAGGTAGATTTTCTAATAGTTTTAGAAGCATTGCTATCTACTACACCCGTCCCCCACTCTTTTAGGTTTCTCATATTTCCATTTAGAAGTTTTAATACTTAATAGGTTATCTGATTTGTGTTTTCTGTAAGTTTTGGAAATTTCTTCTTCACTGCCCCCACCATTAGTCACGAAAATGTTTATCCCTGACCATTAGCGTGCCCCCATTTTACATTTTAGATGTTCAGACTTTTCTGGTTATTTAGTCTATCCCTTCAAATTTAATAAAATATTTCAAGTTTTGCTATAGAAAAATGTGTGTGTTTTTTACCGATATTTTTTCTTAGTTTTGTAAATTTTTAAAGGACCCTCTTTCATTTTTTTGGTCCTTCAGTTTGAAATTATAAGACCTTCATTGCGATTTCGGTTTTATCCTTACAGCTGCCTGATCAATAATTTTAATCTTCTACCGTATTATTAAGTAATTTATTATTTTAGTTTTGGAAATTTAGAAGTTGTCTCTCTCTATTTCATTATTATTTAAGATTAGAGGTATTTTGTGTGAACTTTCCGAACCAATTTATAATATCACCACACGACTTACAAACTAATTTAATTCTAGAAATGATAAAACCCCAGTCCTTTATCAGTCAATATACATAAATGTGAGAGGAAAAACATAAAATTCACCAATGATGAGTTTTGTTCATAGTGTCTGAAATCTAACTCAAGAATCTCAACTCAGTTGACAAACACGCATTACAAGATGAGCTAGGGTGTCAGGATATAGTTATCAAAATGTATAAGATATTATCTCAAAAGTATTAGTTGTGATCAATTATCATATAATATATTGATTATAATTGAGTGTTTTCGTCTCTCAAGACGCGAGAATTCTAAAACCAAAAAACGTCGAAAGCTGAATCTTGGCTTACCTACTTCAAAGAGCCTGAAAATGTGCAATTATATATATATATATGTATATATATATATATATACATATATATATAAATATACACACATACGTGGTCAAATCATAACTGTTGCCTACACACAGGCCATGTACCAACTTAAAGATACATCCATTAGAAAATAAAAGTGCAAAAGCTCAACATTTTAGAGAGCTCCTAATTTATGACATTCTAAACCTTTTCGATACCTTTTATCGTTCGCGAAAATGTATAGGCTATAAAAAAATGGTTTAAAAAAATGAAAAAATCATTATTCTTAAGGTGTGAGCTAGTAATACTTATAAATTTAAATACATATTTCTCTTACCTGTCTATTTGTTCGCTACTGAAAAATCTACGATTTAAAAGGTCACACTATAAAAAAAAATTGTCTATAAAACGTTGTTAATAAATTCTCCAACTAACAAGATATAGTCGGAAATAAATAAACTCCTTTATTTCAATCCACACTTTTTTTTTTCTCGTTTGTCTCAAAGTCACTTTCACACCGTATGAATAAATCCACAAAATAAACGCCCAGTTAATGGACACAGTTTAAATTCCATTCTTTATTTAAAAGTTGTAAAATGTTAACATGAATAATAATTAATGCCTCGTCATTAAACTCGAATTTCGTCGGAAAACCAGAAGAGCAAACGCACACAAGTTTTTTTTTCGGTAATAGCCTATTACTAAAAGGTATCCCAAAGGGGGAAAAAACACACACATATAAAAAAAAATCTTCTTCCAAAGTTCCCATTCCCCTAGATAATTTTTTACCAACCACCTCTGACCAAACTCAAACAAACGTTTTTTTTTTCTCTGTAGCCCAAGTTGAAAAGACCAGAAAAACCAGAAATAAGAAGATCGTTTGATGCTTTAAGTAAGAAGTGTGTGTTAAGTTCATGAGGGGAAGTGGGGAAATTAAGGGAGAGGGGGGAAGAAAGGACAAACACGAATATTTTCTGAAACTCTCCTTTAAATGACGGAATGAAAAACAATCACTATTTGGTTACAGGATAGAATAGCTGTTCCACTTTCAAGCGCAAAGAAAAGTACAGAGTGTGAAATATAGAATGTTAAGTTTATTGTGAGAAACGAGTAATTTGTCTTAACGGAAAGATGGAAGAGGCATTCATAAGCTAATACAATAACCAAGTCACGATTGAAGCCAAGGTTTTTTATTTTATTTTTTTGCCTAAACCATTTTGTCAACCTCATAAACTTGTAGCTACAGCTGAAATACTATTTTTTATCCTCACTAAATATAATTATAATAAAAATATCCTAGGAGGATATAAAACTCATTTGATTAATATTTTTACAAAGCAATAGAGAAAATGCTCAAATCTAAATATTTTTTTCCAAATTTAGGTAGCTCCACTTCCTCCTGTGTCATCAATGTTCACGTCTTTATTGTGTAAGACTACAACCGGTAAGATTATTACAATTTTATTATTATTTTTACTATCATTATTATTATAAAGTACATTTTAAGAGTCGAATAATCATCAGCACGACTTACAAACTAGCGTCTAGAATGGACACAACACACAATCCTCCATCTTCACTGTAATGGGAAAACTAATTTAAAACTTTTTTTTTTTAATTTTCTGCCATGTCAGAAACTGAACTCGGGACCCCTTAAATCAAACTGAATAAACTAATGCATCGGGCTTTAATCAGCTATTGAAGGAAACATTTTACGAGAATAGATATTTGGTGGATTTGCTAGTTTGGTAAAGTTTATCTCTAAAAGGTCGAGAAACATGGTTAGGTTACAGGAAGAGGAGGAGTTTTAAGGAACCGCAGAAGCGCTCATCTGGAGAGAAAATCAAATGCTATATTGGTGAGAGAAAATTAAATGCTGTATTAGTGAGAGAAAATCCCTACGGTCACTTTCGTTTATAATTAAATGTGTAAATGCTATCCCGGGTACAGACGGAGAGAAATGAAAACCAGTCCCTTAGATTTTATCGTATATATATTTATCGTAGGCTGGAGGTGTTTTGTTTAGGATAAGAACAATGGTAAAAAAGTCACACCAATTTGAGGTCCTAAATTAAAAATTGTCTATAACATAGCAACTACCACGCGTCAATAAAACAATTAAGATTCAGTAATTGAATTTTATTTAATCAAAGAGCCTAGCAATTTTTCCGATCATCAAGGTAAACGTTTATCATTTTATTGGTCTCGTTTTTTTTAAAAACAAATGTAGAAAAATACCGCAAGCAATCATCTCAACCTGCATTTAAAAAAGGAACCAAACTAGGGCTATTAAACTTTTCTTGCATTTGCTAGGCGAGAAAAATCTTTATTTAATAAAAATAATTGCCAACGTTTGGAGTGTGACCTGTGGGTACCTTAATTTCCTTTTGAAAATTATTAAGCTGTAAGTAACACAAAATAATCAGAGCTTTCTATCCCCATAATCTACACCCTTACCCTCTTTCCTTAATTATCTTTGATGTTAAGTGGGTGATGAAAGATTGTAGGGAGGATTAATAATTAATATTGAGACACTACAAATCCCCCTCAAACCCCCTCACCTTAAAGTGTTTACCAACAGACTTAGGGCTGGGATGGCAATGTACAATCTGAGAACACTAATCTAAACTATACTATATATTAATTTTTAAAAAGAAGGGGGAGGGAGTAATAATTTGATCCATACTGTATTTGTAGGGTGAATCCGGAGGTAATAATTTGTATGCTGTATTTGTAGGGTTAATCCACTTCATACATTAAATAAAATGGAAGACTTTCCACCTGAGATTCCATAAGCATTTACCAATTCTAAATATTTTAAGAAAACTATAACCAGAGTAATTAAAAATTACACGTATCGCTGAGAGCGTGGACTAAATTATCAAGCTCATTTAATCTTGTTTTTTATTGATAAGGAAGTCAGGGTTTTGAATTTTATTCAGGAATATTTAGAGTTAAATTTTATCCTAAATGGTTCACCCCTTTCCCTCAATGCGAATGAGGGTATATATCCAATAAATGATACCTTTCACATCCCTCCCCTATTAGCGAAGTTAAAATAAGTGTAGCCCGGGCTGATAGTAAAAGACATAGAAAAAAATTAGTTAAACACTTGTATATTTTTAAAGCATTCAGGGAGGTTCATACAGGGACATTACAGAAAAAAGCAAAAAGTGGGAAATAGAAAGCTCACTAAATAAAGTTATGTGTGTATGTATATATGTGTGTACGTATGTATATATGTATGTATGTATGTATGTATATATGTATATATGTATATATGTATATATGTATATATGTATATATATATGTATATATATGTATATATATGTATATATGTATATATGTATATATGTATATATGTATATATGTATATATGTATATATGTATATATGTATATATGTATATATGTATTTATGTATTTATGTAT
>CABFWB010000519.1:200644-210796 GCA_902151455.1 Timema bartmani
ATGTATGTATGTATGTATGTATGTATGTATGTATGTATGTATGTATGTATGTATGTATGTATGTATGTATGTATGTATGTATGTATGTATGTATGTATGTATGTATGTATGTATGTATGTATGTGTGTCCAGGCCAGGTGTAGTGATGATTATTTTCTCTATTTTTAATACACTCTTACTCTCTCACTCCCAAAATCTAACACATTATCTCAAACACACTCTTACAAAATCTCACACTTCCAGGCTCTCCCCATGCCAATACGGGCATAATAATATTTAATAATGGTTTATTTAACAATATTAATATTGTGAAATCCCCCCAAGAACTATTGTATTAGAACAATCAAATGCTGAGCCAAAGCGAGAATAAATTACATTTATAAAACAGGTTTAGAATAATTTTAAACCTGAACCATAGATGTGTTCATTCAACACGGCATTAATGCGATAAAAACTAAGATGCAAATGCACGGCTTGCATTAAACACCATCGCATGATAATAAACGAATAGATTCTAGCTATAACATTTGATCGATCAATAAATTGTTATTAAAATCATTAACTATAGATTTTTTTTAATATGCGCAAGTGTAGTCTCATTTAAATCCACGCATTTGATTAAAAACTACATTTACAAGCGCTTTTTGTCTATTTATTAATCCTGCCACTTGTATAATATTTGCATTTACAAGAACTTGCCTAGTAAATGAGTAGTGCAACCCAATTTTTTTCTAAGCAGCAATAAAATATTCCAGACATCTCGGGTGTTATAGCGTTTAACTAAACATAAGTCGGAAACGTTTGTTGTTTTTATAGCAATACCAACCGCGTGCGAGGAAAAGGGCAAGACTTAAATAGAGTTAGTTCAAGGTAGCTTTGAACTTTTATAATATTACTCTATGGCATCGGGAACACGAACGTTCTTTGCCGTACTTATAAAAGCACGCCACTTATCCCTATCTTGAGCTATTTCTATCCAGTTCACCTCATTACATTCTATCCTTATCTTGAGCTATTTCTTTCCAGTCCACCCCATTACACCCTATCTCTATCTTGAGCTAGTTATATCCAGTTCACATTATTACATTCTATCCCTATCTGGAGCTATTTCTATCCAGTTCACCTCATTACACCTTATTCCTGTCTTGAGCTAGTTCTATCCAGTCCTCATTACACCATAGCCTCATCTTGAGCTAGTTCTATCCAGTACATCTCATTACATTATATCCCTATTTGAGCTAGTTCTATCCAGTCCACCTCAATAGAACCAATCTAATGTTTGTTCACCGTAGTTTTTACCTAAATGACAGTTCAAAAATCATATATTTAGGTTTTGGGTTGCCAACATTTATACAAAAGTACTGTTTTGTTATAAATTATAAGTTTTTTTTAAATTACATGTTATCTTTTACATTTAAAATAACGTAAACTTAAGTTTCCCCAAACTATTTAATTACTCTTAATCACTTTTTTATTCAATCCGAAACAATATTTTAAACATGTTTAAAAGTACTTATTCTTCTTTTTGGAGTGTTATCTATGATATGTAATATAGTGCATTCACAAATAATTTCCAATAAAGACATCTTATTTACTTATAAAAGAAAAAAATACTTGTTATTTTTTAAATATACATTATTTTATGATTATTTTATTGTATTTCTAAATATTTAACTGAATAAAATATGTTCAACCAGTGCGTGGGTGCACGATTGTAGAGAACCGGTTTGCCTCATGATCAATCACATGGTTTTATTTAGTCGGTCACCAAGTTTTGTGCCGACCTCAAATAAATATAAATAATACTGGCCTAAATTACTGTGGTTAACTATCACATTAATACATTACCACATGTTTTCCAAAGTGACAGATGTCAGCTGTTTGCGTAGGGATATATTAGGGACTATTTCTAGAAACCTTTTGAAGGTGTCACTCAAGTAAACTCGAGTGATGAACGTACTTTTATTTCAGGTCTATTCTAATGTTACTCTCCCATCTTCGTCTAAGTCTTCCCAATTGTCTCTTCGCATTGGGTTTGCCAGTCACTACCCTGACCATGGTTCTACGTTCTCCCGTTCGCGTCGCATGTCCTGCCTACCGTAATCTACAAGAAATGATTTTACTAACATTGTATTGTGATAAGTACAGGGTATGTAACTCATCATTATGTAGCCTACTACACTCCCCAGTAGACTCATCTCTTTTGGGACCAAATGTCTTCCTAAGCGCATTGTTATCGAACAGCCTAGATATGTTTTCATCATGTGAGGTAATAAAACACGTTTCACACCCGTAGAGAACAACCAGTAAAATTATTGTCCTGTATACTCTTGAGTTTTACATTCCTTGAAAGCAGGTGATATGTCAACAACTTACTGATCAAATAAGGGAATGCATTTCTCGACTGTATTATTTACCTAATTTCCGATTAAATATCGTTATCGCTAGTTAATATTGTTCCTTAACATATAAACTCATTAACCCTGTTAAATAATATGTTGTTCTAAGTAATTTCTAAACTATTGTCCCCAATTTGTGTTCTCTATGTGATCATTTACTTTGACTTCTCAGAGTTCATTTCTAAACCTATTTCTTTACTAGCCTCTAAAACACAATTTCTGCATATCTTGCCACGCCTTCCTTACTATTGCCCAACAAACTATATCATTTGTGTATCCTAGTTGCTGCATTGTACTGTTTAGTGTCAACCTTCCCCCACTCTCTTACATTATCCTAATAGTATACTCCAAGGCTAGATTAAAAAGCAAAAGGGAAAGTGCAGTTCCTCTTTTCAACCCATTAGCTATGGTATTTCAAAAGTATAAGATAAGTGACATAAAACCCATACCGTGCCATGCGTATCAGTAAAACACACCTCAATCTGCTTGACAAGTGACTAAAATTATAAATTGTAAATAATTCAATAATCAGACATTTTTCAAATATAAATGGTCACTTTGACAAGTGATGTAATTTTGATTCACATTCCAAATTAACTAAACATGCTCGTATTTGCGAGGCGTAGGAATACAAAAACAGTTTTATATTAAATTTAAAAGTGAAATGTGTAAGTTTTTGTTAGAACCATTGTTTCAAAACACAGTTAATACAATCATATTGGCTTCTGGTAAAGAGATAGGTAGCCTCCATAAGGTATAGAGTTCACAAGAAGTAAGACTAGGCACGGATTTATTAATCAATGATTTGCCATATTTGGTAGAACAGAGTTTCAGATGATTGGATTATCATAAAACCATTATTATTAACGAACGGTAGATACAACCAGCTCTGAAAAATAGCACGTCACAGCAGTTTTACCGAGGAATGTTGTTAGTAAACTACTTGCAAATCGCATCTAAAACTCAATATACCTTGGTTTTAATCGGCTATTATATCGAAAATTGGTAAAGATATTGGTGTAATTAGAGCCCCGGGGTTGAAACTCATCCAAGCCCTTCTGGAAGGCACTATATACAATCTATGTACACTTTGTTTAGCCTGAAAGGTAGCAAGCTTACCTTGACAGATTACACTATGGTGTAGCTTTTAAGATAGGCCCATAGTGTGGTTTGTGAAGGAAAGACGGTCACCTTTAGGCGTAAATAGCGTGTACAACATACGTTATCAGTGTTATCATGATAGGGTTCCTTATTTTATTTTAAAAAATTGTAAAGGTCTAAAAAAAAGTTTTGACCTGTAGATTTACACAAAAATCACAAAAGATCTGGACTGTCGCTAAAATTTAACTAACACATCACCCTGCAATATGGAGAAGCAAGAAATTTGACTTGGTCGATATTTCGCTTTGGTACGACGACTAGTATTTTTATTCCTCCTTCATGTATTCAAAGTACACTTTCTGTACCGACAGATTTTATTAGCACACGGCCTATAAATTAACTTAAATCTATAACAGACACAACACTCAGCCCCCGGTCATTAATTTATCACTGTAAAAGGGGGGAAACCCACATTTCACCTAAGATTGTTTTCAGCCATGCAGGGAATTAAACCCGGTACCCTAAACTAGTAAAAAAAAACTACCGATTGAACTAAGGTGTCATGGTGACCTGGCGGTCTAGGGGTAAGGTGTCAGACTTCTGTGCTGAAGGTCCGGGGTTCAATTCCCGGTCCCGGCACAGATTTATCTGATTGCCAAACCTTTCCTTCACCTCTGGCAAGATGTGTATTAATCACAACTTGTGAATGTGTGGAATACCAGACCTCCACAGTGGTTCGGATTCCACGTTAAACTGTAGGTCCTCCATTTCATCTCACAATCACCCTACAGTTACACATTAGCGTAAGTTCGTATAACCCGAACGGGTAGTAAGACGCGGTATTAATAATAATAATAATAGCTAAGGTGTCAGAATACGACTAGTAGCCTACATGTAAAACCATAGGGTATCTGACAAAGGTGTCAGTCTCGTCTTGTCTGTTTTTCCTATGACGGAGAGGTCAAGATTTTGACTAAGTGCACAGGAATCGTTTTCTATATAGGCTATGATTTGTCAATGTGGTTATCCATCCCCTTTCAAGACTAGTTAGTGCAAACTTGGGCCACAATGGTCTGTAGACCAGGGTTCTCAAGCCCACAGGTCACGTACAGCTCGCGAAACTCCTTTGACCGGTCCGTTTGTCTGCGACACTTTTATAAGACTATCCGGTCCGCAGTCTTATTGACCCACCAACAATATAAGTTCCCATTTTATGTATTGTTTCAAAGCAAGAGTTCCGTAATGACTTTATTTTTTATTTTTTATTATCATCGAATATATTATATTTGCTCGAATGGGGTAGGGATGAGGGAGGAAGCATTTTAGAGGTAATCTACCCGTATTTGCGTGGAATGAGAGTGGTAAATCGTTTAGAAAAAGCACCCTCAATAGACCCAACTGGTATTCGAACCCAATCTCCCCGTCTTTAGTAGGCCAGTCTAACACGAGAGTAGCACCTTGTACTGTTCATCCACTGTTATGGCTGAGCGTTTGCAATCTTCCCTTGGTTAGTAACTGTACTGTTTCAAAGGGTGAAAACCAGGTATAAAAGTTTTAAAATTGATTGATAGTCGCTAACAAAAACAAACCTCCTTCTTTAGGCAACAGCTAGTGCATTTCTCACTGTCTTGGCACCTTTGACTCTTTTTCAGCAAGTTTTTGGATCTCCAGTCTTACAGTGTGTCCGGGACATAAGCGGGGTCTAATGAATTAGAACATATTGGACGGTTATAAATAGATTTTAAAGTGTACATAATTTTGAATAACAAAAGATACTATTTCAGACAGCGATAGGGCCTATACTTTGATATTATTTTTAATACTTAATAATATCAATACTTATTTTTATAGTTTAAATAATACCGCTTCAACGATTTCGCTGGCCATGATAAACATCTTCGAGAACGTAGGTTTTTCAATATTTTGGTTAAGCATTTAACTAACTTATTTGAAATATATAGGCCTAGCATCAAATAACGAGAGGGTCAACCTCGGTGGTCTTGGGGTAAAGTGCTCGCCTCAGTACTAATGTTCGTGGGGTTCAAACCTAGCTGAGGTCAACGGATTTTTCTTTAGCGATAAGATTCCGTAGCACAACTTCCTTAGGAGGGTAAGTGAAGCCGTCAATCCCGTGTCAATCGTGGTATGTAAAAGAACCCTGGAAAGTAAGTGAAAGCAACTTTCCCGGCAAAATAGATAAGTCCTTTCGCTCTCGTGCATAGAAATTATCGTAAGCTGATATAATCAGTCGGTTCTGTAAATATAATTTAAATACCTTTATAAAGAAACTATTTAGATCTATAAAACCAGATTGGCGTGAGCGGGATTAAACGTGGGGCTAGTCATGTTTGGTTTGTTAGTGATGTAGAGGTCGGGGTTCAAATTCCGGCCAGATTTACTGGGGGTGGGGGGCTTTTCCTGAATTGTTTACTAGTCTCCCTCTACGCATATCCGGGTACATTTTTCCTTAAACCCTACCTTTCTTATCCATTACACACAGGCATGATTGAAATGTGTATAGTCCGGACGGATAATGAAACGCGGTGCAATAATAAAATATAGAATATAGATTGAATCAAACAGGTTTCTCTTGGATATGCCCCGTAGCACGCCCTGAATTTATGAATCTAGCTCTTGGACTGTTTTTAATTTGAAGAAATACATTTTCATCGACCAAATTAGGTTTATAATTCAATAAATGTTCATAAGATTTCAGTTCAACTTAGGTAAAAAAACAAATGAGGAGTGCAAAACAATAGAATCACAAGCAAATTCTTTTTTTTTTTTCCTCAAAACAGAACAAAACAAAACCCGTTGCTTTGAATCGTAAAATGCACTAGTTATATATTATTTACCCCTGAGGCCACGAATACCGCCATCGTAATGCGTAATGACTTGTTTGACGTGAATATATGCAGGGTTTACAAGTCAATTACTAGCGAGTACTTGATGAGGCATTGTTCAGGTCGAACAAAGTGCATCGTTCATATAGACGTATTATGAGCATTCCTGCTCCAAGGACGCTGTAAAGAGGGAATAGACATATCATGAACAAACCTGTACATGATCAAAGACCTGCAGGTTTGATATCTTAAATTGGGAGTTGAACAATATTTTAATAAATGTAGTTTGAGATACATTAAGGTTACACCAATCACTTTTAAATTATGTTGAACATTTTATTATTTTGGTGGAAAACTATTCAGTTAATAATTTTTTAGAGAAGACTTATTAAGGGGCCATCCACGATATTTCCATTGCTTTACAAACAATTTTAAAACAACTAGACTATTAATATAACCGACTCCAAGATAGTAAAACTTTAATAAATATTTGGCTGTTTTCACCACGTCTTAATATACGGGTTATATGTATATATTAATTACGATGGTGAAATATGGATTAGAAAGTTATAATTTTAAATGAAATATATAGACATTTGCGTGAAGAGAGAATAAGAAACAGTTTATGAAAAACTCAGTACATCCGACCATGATTTGAACCTGGTATCTATGTCATAAGTAATAAATCAAGGTTGTACTTATATCTATAAACTGTTTTATTTATAGAATAGCTTGTAGTGTATGTTAAATAATTAGTTAATCTGTTTTGTGAATCAATTGTCTCAGAGAGTGGACGTTAATTTTATTTGTAAACCGTGGCTATACGGGTTTTAAATCAACCTAGGTGAAGGTGAAATTTAAAGGAAATGTACACGCGTGGAGGGAGAGTGGTAAACCTTTAAAAAAAAACCAGCTCCTCAGTAAACCCAGCCAAACTTCGAACCCCAATCCCTCTATATCCAGTACTGCAGACTAGATGAGTCTGACATTCAGTCCACGTGACCACCGATGCGGGCGGAACGTTAATTAAACCAAATAAAACACGACGAGTATTTTCTTGTTTTCAGGATTGTCCTTAGCACTCACGAGGTTACCTGGACACCGGTGGTGAAAAGAGAAAGAAGTGAGGAAGGAGGAGGTGGATGGATGTCTTTCTGAAGAGTCACTTCCTCCATTCGAAGGCTCCCTCTTTAGCTCCGAGCTATACCTCAGTTTTATCTTATTTGGTGCTGACTGAAAGTTCACAGCTGACTTCTGACAGTCAACATTTAGGTTTATACCTAAATTTTGACTGTCAGAAATGACAACTGCTAAACACATGTTTTTTGCAGATCATATGGTTCGGCGTAGGGATACATAATTTGGTCTGGTAGCTTTTCAAAGCCGTCAGAAGTCAGCTGTGAGCTGTCAGTCAGCACCACAGAAGCTAAAACTGAGGTATAAGAATGTCCCGGGGACAAGAACAATTTTAACAGTTCAACTGGAAACCCTAAAATGAATAATTTGTTTATAAACCAACTCGTGAGGAGGTCAGCGTGAACCTTTTGGGTTTCCTCTGAGACAACTTGTTTTCATTAAATCGTAATAAAGGGTTAAGCTTGGTTCACATCTGCCGCGCGACAAAGACGCTAGGGTGCAAAGCCTCGTTATGTATGTGTGAGACCATTCTACGTTGACTATAGCCCGGCGAAAGCGATTTTTTCGCAAACGTGAGCTAGGCTGTATTCGAATAGTTTCGAGGATCCTTGCGTTATAGACTTGATAAATTCACACTCCCCACACACTTTGGATCTAGGACTACATTAACATATTTGAACGGCACGAGCTTTGCTACATCCTAGAGACCGCAGTGCTAATAGCTACTAATGATCTTATAAACTATTTTAAACTCCATCTATCTAAGTTAATTTAAAAAAAAATACAGCGTTTAAAATCCACTCTATTTTAAATAATTGTTGGCATCGACTGTTTTTACTTTGTTTTACAAAAATTAGAGCATTTTGAGAAACAATATTCTACTTTTAGCGATAGTAAATGATAAGTGTAGATTGCTTAGTAAACTTTTTCTAAATAGTCTACTACTAAATATTATAAAACGTGTCTGCTTTAGCAGCCCGTATAATTTAAAATAGCGGGTAAAGTAAAGCTCTAAGTTCTAGCAGACAAAGAGAGAATAGAACAGTGTCCAGTTAAACATCGCATCATGGACGTGTCGACGACGTATTGCTTTCGTCCTTGAACTCGAGGGCGTGTGAGGGGTGCATTGACCCCTTAGTGACAATTTGAACAGATTCACACCTCTCCACGTCCTTGCCGATGCAAATGGTAAGGGTTGATATCAAGACAACGCCGTGTAAATAGAGAACTCAGACACAGACTTTACTCAGACATGCCCTCTCAATTTGTCTAAGATAACAAGACTTGTGGTATAGTTGTGAGCGCACTTTGATACCGACCTATACATGATATCATCCCTGAGGAAACTGCAAGGTTCCTATTGGGACACAGCGTTGTCATTTTCTTGTGTTTTTTTTTTTTACCCTTCAAACATAAGACAAGTTTGGCAACGCTGGTTAGTCGAGGTTGCCAGTAGCCCCTTCTTACCCCAGCACACCACCTCCAGACATAACTGAGAGCGAGGAGATTTGGCAACAATTAGATGAGAGAAAGCGAAGATAAAGCTTTTCTCCACAAGACTTGCAGTTCACTCAGTAATGGTATTGGGTGTAGAAGTCCCAGATTCAATTTCCGGGTGGGACCATGGGTATTTTTCACGAAAGGGGAATCATCCCAACGGTCGACAGCGTTAGGTTGGTTGGGCTTAAGTTAGGTTAAGTGTTTCTACTGGTTCCACAACTTCCTACTCACTATCATGAACACCTCACCTCATCGGGACATGGCAAGAGGCTCCACGGAAATAATAAACGATTAATAAGGTCAGGCGTCCCTTGGTCAAAAGGTTCATAAGTACCCATCAACTGAGCTACGGGTCATTTAGCCTAGACACACATAACTAAATAGTCCAAGTTTTACTATATTTTATTCTTTCTTTCAGTTAAATTTGTATTTAGAACGTTAATGGCAACTCATGTGTCGTGCATATTTTAACTAAAGTTGAAGTATATTTATTCTGGAGAGGGAGTAGGCATCAGCCCTATTGGGTATCAGGCCCCGAGGGGATAATCCTACCCTCCCAAGGGAGAAAGGGTTGTACGTGCATGCGCCCAGCACTTCTCACGGATCCCATCAAACACGGCCCATACATCATGATGTCAGAACACCACTCCAATGCCATCCGTCAAGCTCGACCTACAGCGGTCCGACAGAGTGAGAGAGAGGAAGAAAGGGCACCCTGTCGTCGTGAGGGAGAAGAGACTCAAGCGAGGTAGCCTGCGATCTCTGAATATCACAAGCACTGGCCAACCTGTGATTGGCCGTTTATGATATGTTGAGAGGATAATCCAAGATAGCTATTATCGCCGCTAATGGTGTGTGTTAAGGGGATAATCCAAGATAGCTATTATCGCCACTAATGGTGTGTGTCAAGGGGATAATCCAAGATAGCTATTATCGCCACTAATGGTGTGTGTTGAGAGGATATTCCAAGATAGCTATTATCGCCACTAATGGTGTGTGTTAAGGGGATAATCCAAGATAGCTATTATCACTGCTAAGGATGTGTGTTAAGGGGATAATCCAAGATAGCTATTATCGCTGCTAAGGATGTGTGTTAAGGGGATAATCCAAGATAGCTATTATCGCCACTAATGGTGTGTGTTAAGGGGATAATCCAAGATAGCTATTATCGC
>CABFWB010000519.1:228224-243991 GCA_902151455.1 Timema bartmani
TTCCCTCCCAAGGTAGATTGGGCATTGCTAACTCACACCCCAATTTCCCTCCCAAGGTAGATTGGGCATTGCTAACTCACACCCCAATTTCCCTCCCAAGGTAGATTGGGCATTGCCAACTCACACCCCAATTTCCCTCCCAAGGTAGATTGGGCAGTGCTATATTAGCATAACCTTAACCTTGCTCCCCCTCTCGATACACATTAATTTTACCTTCTCAGCTAACGTTCATCTGAATGGTTTGTACTGAATTGAAATCATCTGGCTATTCATTGTATTAATTTCAAATTAATATACCACTTTGACGTGCCTAATCCACCAATCTCTCACATTGCTTGGTGCCCAATTCAGCACCCATACTCCACAGTGCTTAGTGCGGGGCACACAAGTGTGCAGAACGCTGTCTACAGTTTGGTTAGAAATATGATACATTTTGGTACTAAAACATTATTCAATGCAACTGACAGATTTGCACACTACTATCACTTTCAAGCTGATTGCCCTGCGACATATATAGTATATACGTGAGAATGCCTACAACAAAAGCATGTTATTTTTGAAAGATTTGTGTACATTTAGCCTACAGAGAATCGGCAGGACGTGTCGGAGAGATTTCAAGAGATTTCAAGAACTTAAAGAAAACCATCCTCTGTGCTATCAGAAGGGAAAGAAATTTGGCCTATTGGGTCAGATATAGATATTACCCTCCATTTACCATGAACGTTAGCAGAAAACTTACCTTGACATTCAGCTCATAAGATTGGGCCATACTGTATCGGTCTGCTACATTTCAGGATAAACTGAGTTTACGATCATGTTGCGACAAACAATGCTGCTGAGGTATAACTCCACTGCGTAGGAACAATGAGGGGAGAGAGGAGTGGTCGTGAAGTTCGTCAATGCCTTGCCCTTTTCTACAAGTTGATGAATTTTAAAACATGCATACATCTGGCAGATATTCTATATAGTTTTGATGAGTGATATAGTGATATAAAGGGACTACATTCGCCACAAGTGATAGCACATAATTACTTGAGGGATAATTAATAAACCGTGTTTTAAACAATCATAAAAGGGGCAAGTTTTTTTTAATAGCGTCTACCTGTTCATGTCATGATGACGGAAGCATTTCACAGATATACCCACATTGGCGTGGAAGGAGAGTGGGAAACCAATCAGGGAAAAACACTCTCAATAAACCCGGCCGGGATTCAAAACCCGATTTCTCCGTTATCGGCAGGCCAGTATAAGATGTGAGTGACGCCTTAGACCATTCGGCCACTGAAGCGAGTAAAGATCAAGTTACTGACTAAACTATACGGTGGTGGAGGTATAGACGTGAAAGTAGAAAAGTATGTATTTATTTTTGGTATGAGACAGGCTTCGCTACCCCCAAAGAACCATATATTTAATACTTTCTCTACAAATCTTCAATATTGTCCCTCAGAGACACCTAGCTAGAGGATTCAGGGGGCGTGGGACAGACGAATTTTCGGTGGTCTTCCTGAACATAAAGTAATCACAAACATTTATATTCTTTAACAACAAAACATATAAACTTTGTAAATAAATAAAATATGGAAATCTACTTCCAATATCACTACATTATTCTTTTCCTTAACCACATTTAAATGATCTGATATGTGAAAATCAAATTATTTAAGAAATACATTCACACATGGCATCTTATGCACGTATTTTGTAGCTACATAGAGGATTTCTGCCCACCTTACCCCCTCCCCTTTACTCTAGGCGGCCCTGCTGTCAAAACGCGGGACAAGCAAAACCACATGTACATTTTTTTAGCCAAACAAGAGAGACCACGAGCGCTATCGTGACTACACAATATAACTGTCAACCATAATTATTACTCTCCACGCTCTTTTGCCACTGCGCAGCTCTAAAGTTGTTTTTTTGTTAACAAATACTTCGATTGATAAGAATAAAACCCACCTCGGTGGCGTAGTTGGCTAACGCGCTAGTCGTGTTGAGTTCGACTGCCTAGGACGGGGAGATCGAGGTTCGAATCTCGGTCGGGTGAACCGGGGGTGGTTTTCCCTAAACGGTTTTCCACTCTCCCTCCACGCAAATGCGGGTTCACTTCCTATAAATTCAACCTTCCCAATTTCTAATCCATTAGCGTAATTAGTACTTAAGCGTATAACCCGAACGGGTAGTCAGACGCGGTGCTAAATAATAATAAGAATAACTATTGTGTGGATGTTTTACTCTCAACTTGTCCCGTATGCACCACGGTACTTTCACGTAGGAATACTTCTATCTATCTACCTCAAAGATAAACACAGAGCCAGCCGGCATGGGAACAAGGTTTTTATCGGGCTGCGTGTTGCTGTAAACTGAGAGAGCAACATTGCAACATATAAAGATATTTGCGAGACAAGAAGATGATAAGAGGCGGCAGAAGTGCGGTGGAAAACACACTAAGAGGAACAACTTGGAATTGAGTCAGTGGCAAGAGAAATATAATGATCATTCCGTCATATTTAAACATTGATAAATTAAGATCAATAAAAGCGGAAAAGTATAAGAAATTTAAAAAAGAAACATAAGTAAAGAGAGAAGAACAAATGTAAATAATATAAAATAGTGAAAACATCCAGAGAATATAAATAGTCAATCATATAGATATATATGACAGTGACATATGATTTTAATCTACAAATCTAAAAGTTAAATATAGTAAAATTTAAAATATAATAGTTTATTAACAAAGATGACTTACAGTTTATAAATGTATCAGGTAAAAAACACTATAGGCCTATATAGTGGAATAATATTATGATTATAGGTTTAAAAAGAATTTTTTAAATATATATTTGAGTTCAAAAATGACGGAATGTGACCATATTTGTATTGTTATTTTGGCATTGATACCATCAGTCAAAAGTGGCAGCTACTCAAAATGTGATTTAACGTATGATTACATTAAAATAGTTCTTGTAGTTGTCAGATACATAGCATCTCCATATACATTCTCTAAGGGCATGCTGATAAATGGTATGGATACAGAAATAAAATCAAAGATGGAATAAGAGTTTGTAAACTGATTAATTTAATGTGTTGATTTCATCTACATTAAGTTCACACACGAGCGCTTGCTAGAAACTACAGATTTGTGTACAAGATTGGTAGTTAAAATATTTGATCACATAAAAAGTTTGTAAGTTACTGTAGAAAAACTTATTAAATACATTAACATAAAAGTTAAATAAGTTCAGCAATGAACTAGGTCTGAAAGCGTTACTTGTAGGTTGTTACAAAAGAAAAAAAAAGTTTTTCAATTACCATTTTGTAAAAGTTGATACGCAAGCAAAAAAAAAAATATACAAAAAAACAAGATGAATTTTAGTATACGAGATCCAACTGAAACAAGACACGACCAAGAACTGTAAGAAAGGAGGAGAGAGAGGGAACGTTATCTTTACATCACGTTTGCTATATTGAATACTTATTACGTCATGCCGAGTAACGTTGAAAAGCAAAATTGGTAAATAAGAAAATAAAACAAACCTTATACAATCGATGTGAACTTTAAAAAAAAGTTGTGGATCCGTCAAGCCTCTGACCCAAGTTGATGGATTTTTTGGTAATATTCTCTGTCCAATAAAAAGTTTATAATAAACTAACATTAATGCATTAATAAAGATAAAAAACAAATTGTGGAAAAAAATTGAGAGATTAATGCTCTGGATCTACTAAAAAACACCAGACTTCTCAAAGTGAGATTTCGCATTATATTTTGAACTCATATCACATACGAGGATATTCTTGTCTGTGATCTGGTTTAAACAAACTCTTTAGATGAAGGTGTAAGAAAGAAAAGATAAGTGTTTTTGCAGTTTCTAGAGCAAAAAAAAAAAAGTTTTGCCAAAATAAATAAAATATTGCTTCAGTACAAAAATAGAGTTTAATTTTATTCACATGGTGATATCAACTTTTGTTGAATAGTTGTCATGAGCATAACTGCATTAAATGACAAAACTTTAAAATGAAGAAAAAAAGTTGTCATTTAATTCCAGGACACCCTTGACAGATATTCAAGAACCGTTTCATATCACCTTGTGAAGAAAATTAAACTCAATGTCTGTACTGAAGCAATATTTGATTTATTTGACGAAAAATTTATTTCAATTTAAAAACTGCAAAAACACAGATTATTTTCCTCGCTCTCCCTGCAAACTCAACTTAGGCCAATTAGTTTTAAGACATTATCCTTTAACTAAAAAATTAAGTAATACCTTGAAGTGTACGTAAATATGATCTACAGCATTTTGGCCACCTGTTTATTGTAAACTACGGCAACGATATCACGTGAAATAGAAATAAAAATGTATCTGATGTGTTTAAAGAAAAATATTTATATAAAGTATATGTAATGTGATTAATTATATAATATATATATAATTAAAAGTAATCCTATTTTTATAATCAGAATGAATCAATCCTTGACACATTAAAATAGTAGAATTATGCCTTTAAATCTCCCACTTAGCAAACCCCTTCTTGAAATAAAACTATTGTAAATGCTTTAGTGTACAAGTTTCCAACCTGTAGTCCACAGACCCAAGAGTCCTGTAGGTGTCCGCGAACCATCTGTTGAAGAAGACCAGCTTATTGCCATGTGCTTTAACATTGGAGATGCTATTTTCTTTCAATATCGTAGTTGGACTTTTAAGCTTCGTGCTCTCTCAGTTTTTCCAAAAGAGTAATAAAGTACTTTATACTATTATCTAACACATATCCATGTCAGATAACGTTTTCAACTCCTGTGCATATTAAAAATAGATAGAAACAGGCTTCGTGTAGAGCCATACCTACGATTTAAATTATCCTCTGTTTATCCTGGCGACCGAAAAACAGCCTCACATTAGGTGGGCGTTGAGTTAATGTTGGATATAAATAGTCAAACTCCTTAAAACCGCCCATTTTTTTAGTAAGAATGTAACGTATAAGTGCTGCTTTTTTATCAATAAGAAATGGATTGTATAGAATACTATAAATTATTCATAAAGTAGGTTTATATTTCACCTCGTGTGGCAGGAGAGATTAGGAGGGTTACTGCAATTATCATTGGCTTCAAGGGGTCCCATATCTGTAAAAGGTTGGGAGTCACTGCTTTATTATATTTTGTGTCAGTTGTCGTCTTATAATAATTATTATATGTGTATTTAAAATAAATTAACACTATACTAATAATTAAAACATCCACGAATGTTTTGTGTTTATATTAAACTGTATTTTTATATATTTAGTTTAAGAAGCACTTAGTACACTGACCTTGACTTATCACATCATGGCCCTGATTATAAAATACACTCAATGTAACCCGTCAAGGTAATCGTTATACCTTTCAGGGGGGTAAGGTAGGTCTATACATACTAAGTGTGCGACCAATCCACTTGTACTTTTTCCTAATAAAAATAGAATATTCTGTCCAAAAAGTTAAATTTTTTTGCCGATAATTGAAGTGGAGCATTAACTATAATCTTAACAGTAAAATCTACGATTATTGATAGTTCACTTCCTTTCAAAAGCTTGTTTGCAGCACGTTCAAAACTAACTTGTGAGTCGTTGAAACGTCAAACTGGAAACAGCTGATTACTTTGCTGATAAGGAGGGGGAAGGGGGTGTGGCGGCGTGGAGAGAAAATCTGTAAGTATATCGTGATACTCATCAGTGAAGTCTCTCAAAAACTGCTTCAAATAAATAAAGCAACCATGCTGAAGACAAATATAAGGTAGCAGCTGCTTCCATGTTGGTTCCGCACGAATCCGACAGTGACATGATGAGAAATTCAGGGCATTAAAAAAACTACCGTAAAATGACTTGAAAGATATTCCAGAAGTTCCAGAAGACAATTACTACGAGCGAATACGTTAACCCTTATTCCAGAAATGTCAAAATGACAACAACAAAACAACTACAGAGGTCTTTCACTAATAGGTAAACCCATTCCTTTAGAATTTGGTGTAAGTACTAATTTAAATAGAGCAACTTCTCCGATTAATATTATTAATAGCATAATCATTCCCCACAATAATTTATCAACTTTCATCGCCTATTGAATAAAATTAATTTAGAGAATGATATTTAATCAATGAATTATAAATTAGAGAGCTACCAAAAATGTAGGAAGTTAAAAGAGGTATTCGTATCACGCGTGTGAGCGGTCTGATGGTAAGTCTAGAGTTTTTGCTGAAACAAAAAAAAAGTTTCCGCGATGCCGTATGTTTGTGTCTGTATCTCGGCCTAGAGCCAACACATTTTTA
Source organism: Timema bartmani (assembly GCA_902151455.1). Lineage (NCBI taxonomy): Eukaryota > Metazoa > Arthropoda > Insecta > Phasmatodea > Timematidae > Timema > Timema bartmani. The sequence goes on from CABFWB010000519.1 coordinate 234,515, forward strand.
CCAAACGGGCTGAAACTTTTTAACTAGGGTTCTCATGAGGTTCCTCCGAGAAGCTGTTTCTGGAATTAGATAGCTAACCCTAAAATTATGGGTAGTTTACCGAAGGTTGAAAAGAAGATAGATCGGTTTTCTCAAAATCCGATCCAACGATTTTGATTACATTTTGTATACAGGCACTGTTTAACATAATAAAGATTACTTCACATATACCTCAGTTTTAGCTTATGTGGTGCTGACTGACAGTTCACAGCTGACTTCTGACAGTCAACATTTAGGTATATAACTAAATTTTGACTGTCAGAAGTGACAACTGCTAAAGACATGTTTTTTGCAGATCATATGGTTCGGCGTAGGGATACATAATTTGGTCTGGTAGCTTTTTAAAGCCGTCAGAAGTCAGCTGTGAGCTGTCAGTCAGCACCACATAAGCTAAAACTGAGGTATAGGTACTTTTACATACGCAAAAATTTCCAATTTGTATCATATCTCCACAATTATTTTGGATATAAAAAACTTAAAGTAGTTTAAAGTACTGTAAAATAACTGTAAAGTTGTGGTAGTATTGAAAATTTTAAAAAATTGAAATATTTTTTATAAAACTAACAGTTTATGAGCTATAAGCAAATATATATATGTATTTATGGAGGCTTATTAAAAATATAAATCAACTGTTATGCTCTTTAGTGGACAGATATATGTTCACTTCTCAATGTTTCTGTAAGAGTGTACATTATTTCATTTATCTTCCTTGATGGAATGTTTCTGCAAAATGTTTATTATTTCGTTTCACAAATCTTACGAGTGTTTAATAAATGTATCTAGTTTTAAGATAAAAGAAAGAGAAAGTATGTGCGGTGCACCGTTTCCTTTATTTACAAATATATAAGGCCAAAATTAATTGCCGATTTGAAAAAACAGGCATACTGTGGTTAGGATCCCACATCAATTGCAACATTGGGCATGCAGGTATCAAGGAGGTCAGAATTAGAAATTCTACCATACGTTTTGAGGGAGATTTTTCTTAAGTGGTTTCTCTTTCTCCCTTCACACAAATTCAAGTACGTTTCATCTAAGTTATATATTTCTCATCCCCGTCTCATTAGTTTAATTACATGCTTGTAGTCTGAGCGGGTAATAAGACACCACGGGGGAAAAAAAAAAGAGCACAATCACGTGTAGCTATTTATAATCTTTTAAATGTGTTCGTCCCTTTTCAAATACGAGGCGACGTTTTGTAAGTGGTTATAGGCCAACAATGAAGGTCAACATTTGGTATTGACCCACCTTAACACGATAGAGGTAACAGGGTCACCACCCAAAGCGAGGGGGGCCCCACCTTCCACGAGGAAAACTAGGAAAAGGTGGAGAGATCTCGGGTAAGCAAAAGAAAACAACGAAAAAAAGAAACTGCAGTTGACGCGGCGAGTTTATTATAAAAAGAGAACGGTTATAAAAAGTCTATAGGTGAGAGAAAAAAACACGTGACGTGCTTTATCTGAAGTAACAAAGATACAAAAAGATTAAGGTGGGGTGTGAGAAGTTGAGAGGGGGAGGCAGTAAGCCTCCAAAGTGCGGCTGAAACATGCTAATTGTAGGAAGCCTCCGGTGATGCTACCACTTAAGAGCCCGCAACACCAAAAGCCTTACTGCAATGAATATCACCACTGAGGGAACGCCAAGTCTAATATACAGAAAATATTTATTTTCGCTCTCTCTCTCGGTTAACTGTTGCCAAATCTCCTTGGCTTAAGTAATGACTGAAGGCGGTGTACTAGGGTACAAAGGAGCTACTGGCAACATCGATGAACCAGCGTTGCCAAATTTGTCTAATATTTGAGAGAAGATTGAACACGCGAAAGCAAAAAAGTGGCAACGTTGTTTGCAGGTAGTAACCATGCATTTCCCTCATTTAACCATAATTTAAAGTAAATTAGAAAGAGCTCATGATTGTCTAACGGTTGACAGCAATAACTCAATTTGCGTTAAAATTGGACTTTCCCCCCATTTTACCCCTGTACTCTTTGGATCCAATGTTTGATGTTTGTAACTAATTTAATGTTAAGGTGTCGTTAGGGTGACGCGGACTCTTAATATTTTGTTATGAAAAAGAAAAGCCATCGCAAACACTTCCAAGATAATAGCACTTTTTAAAGTCTCTCCTGAAAATAAAAGGAAAAGGTGTCAGCAGGGAGGAGGGGGAATAGCTTCGGGGGACTTGAGGGGGAGGGGGCAGGGAGCCCAATTACTCCATTAAGGATGTGTACCGCTTCAAGTGCTAATGGCGAAGTAAATTGAGTTAACACCTTTTAACACAATTACCTTTAAGAATTAAAATAGGAGGGTAATTCTAACACTGTAAACTTTGTTTGGTTTATGGAAGGAAAAAGAAAGTTAAGAGGATGGAAACAGGGAGAGAATTTGGTGTTGGCGTGGAGAAGCTTGGTAAGGTAAATATAAATTTCAAAAGCAACATTTCACGGATATTGCACTGTACCAACACTGTTTACTAGGAATTATGTTTCTTAAACCGTATAATAAAGGATGAAATTAAATTACAAAAGTTTCATTGGTTAAATTATTACTAATAATTAGTTACTTCTTTAGCAAGCCTATGCTTAAAGATGTATATTATGTCGGTTTTAATGATCCCGTAAAAACGTTAAAATTTTGCAGTAAATTTTTATTGTTGAATGATTTTAACATGATAACATATGCAGGGATCTAAAGTTATTATAAAGAACTTGTTGTTTTAAATTTCATTATCTTTAATTAATAAAATAAAAAATATTAGAATAAGAATTAGAGTTAAGAAGCGATACAGAATTTTATTCAAGTCCTTTGATACGAATACAAATAGACCGACATCTATAACTATAGTCCAATTTTTAAGGAAAGAATCTGATCTGAAATCTAAAAAAAATTACTGGTTCATCTTTCAAGTATTTATACTCGTACGTTAGGTAATGTTATTTGCAGTTGTTAGTTTTGGCCATTTTATAGGGTATTGATAGTATCTACAAAACAACACTAATAATGTAGAAAGATGTTATCATTCTTGATAGCAACAAATAATTTGTTTCTAAACGTTTTTCTCAAACAAAATCCTTCTACATACAGGGTGGGACATTTAAAATATTACAAGCTTCACTCTCGGAAACCACTCATTTTAGAGAAAAAAATGTCAAGACAAAAGTTGGTTGGTTTTGAAGGGAAATCGAATAGTGTTTTTTATTTTGAGGTCTGATGCAAGGCTATTTCAAGGTAAACTTCGTTATTTTAAATGGGAACATGTATTTTTGATTGCGGGATCTTATTCTATGCTAAAAAAAACAAGCACTATTTGTTTGATACATGAATGTGTATAGCTTCAATTTTCAATGATAATTAACAAAACAAAGCATAGATAATATCTTTGAAATGAGAGATCTGAAACAAGACCTGAAGACATGAAAGGAAGGATATGTCGAGTCTGTGCATGAATTACCCCGGAGATGTTAGCAAGCATCCGGGAGTGCTTTCAGAAAATAATTGTAAAATGTATTGAACAATAAATATTGTTGTTAAATGTCGTTTCACTTCTGTACACGCTTATTACTGCATAGCATCAAATTAATAACGTTCGCGTGACTATGACATTCGTCACTAAAGATGTAAAAAAAACAATAAGTGTTGTTATGAAATACAAGCAACTTAAGTCCAAGAAACTTCTTTTTACTACCTTTGATTTCCAAGGTGACTTGTATGCTTTGTTTTATTAAATATCTTTGAAAATTGAAGGTATAAAAATAAACGTTTCAGACAAAAGCTGCTTGTTTTATCGCGTTTAATAAAATTCTGTAATAAGAAATACATGTTCCCGTTTAAAATAATGAAGTTGACCTTGAAATGACCTTGACTCAGGCCACCAAATAAAATATTTAAAAAAAAAACCTATTCGATTCCCCCTCAAAAGCAAGCAACTTTTGTCTTGAGCTTTTTTCTCTGAAACAAGCTTGTAGCACTTTAAATGCCCCATCCTGTATAATACGTAGCCGCAACTATTTGATCCTCCAGTTAGAAAGGGCTCCAACGACTAGCCTCAACCCACGAATGCAAGCTTGGTTGCATATACGTGTTATCTTACGGCGTACAAAGCTTGAACCTTGATACCCCAAGATTAGGGATATCTCTTTGAAGCCAGCCCAAAAGGTTAAGTCACTTTTTTGCCAGTAAGTGAAGATAATGTCATAGGCAATGTTTATATTAGAATGAATAATTCGAAAGGTGTTTGAGAAGACCGTTAGTATAAATTTAATCGTATCATATTATATTTTTACTTCATATACATTTAGTTAAAGACATTTTAAAATTGATTTACTTAACACACACAACAGTAGCTCCTACATTTATTAGCGGAGAAAAATAATCTTAGTGATGATTACAAAATTGTATATTGGGCCACTAGGATCTTCTTGCTAAAATGGGCCGTAAGATAACACGTGTATGAAACCAAACTTGCATTCGTGGGTTGAGGATAGTCCTTGCGGTTTATCTATGTCCCCACGTCTCATCACACGCCTCCATACTAAATGGGTTAAGGATGAGGAAGGTATAATTTTGAAGAATTGTAAATTAATTGGCTTGGGGAAACTTTTAAGAAAAACTTCTAGAGTACACGAGATTCGAACTCTTACCTCCTCGCCACAGGCGAAGCTAACAATATGACATCCCCGACTTCTTTATCTGCATGCCTAGCGATGTGGGTAAGGTTTTGTTTGAATATCTGAGGATAGTCTAATATAACATCGAATTACACTAAAACATATGAGTTTGTGTTAGTTCTCTACTCACATATTTAACGTGTTAGGTATTTTTTTCGTAATACCAGAGAGGGTAGATTTAATTACTTATATATTTATTTCGAGATTTCCTAATATGTAGGCCTATTAATAACTAGCAGAAGTACCCGGCATTGCCCAGAGTAGTCACGCAATGAATTGAATGAAATGCGTGGTTAGCCCAGAAAACGCTTTTCTTGGCTTCAAACAGACAGAAAAAAAAATCTTCATTTTATTTCTTCCGACCAAGTTTTTAATAAATTTAAATAAATCTAGTTACAAATTTTAAATTCCAGCTTCGAGGTACACATGTTTGTGCACATTTAAAAATGTCAGCCACCTGCGTGAGGTAAATATCACGCAAAAGACAGACAAACTCTTTTTTTCAATAATATAAATGTATATAGGGATTGGAGGAGGTTACATAATGATGAGTTGCATACCCTGTACTCATCAAAAACCGTTCTTAGGGAAAATCTCTCAGGTTACGGTGGGCAGCACATGCAGCAAAATGGGAGAATCTAGAACAGTGTTCAGGATCTTGATTGTCTAGTCCAATGGGAAGAGACCATTGGGAAGATCTAGGCTCGAAGTAGGTGGGAGGATAACATTACAATAAACCTGAACGAAATCAAGTTTAATGAGGTGGACTGGATTGATACAGCTCAAAATAGGGATAGGCAGCGAAATTTTTAAGTGCGGCAATGAACTTTTGAGCTACTATTACCATATAAGTATATTAAACTGAGCAGATAACAAAAAAAAATTGTCTAAATTATCACATTCTTTTAAAAATACATCAAATGTTTTTTTTAACTAACCAACAAGATAACTAGCTATAAAGATAGCCCATTTGTTTAGAATAAAGGAAATCAATCCAATATAAATTTTTGATATCAATGTCTTCAGCTCAATCATCCGCTTTGGAATTCATTTAAAAACATTTATTTTTGAAAAACAATTTTTGTTTCTGAAACATTAACATTTCACAGTTCTTAAACAAACATTTTATTTAACTTTCAAAGAACTGTGATTTTTAAATTAACAATTTTAACATATTTAATGGTTTCAAATAGTTGAAAAATGACAGAGGAATCGAAAAAAAAAATGGCTTAGTTCGAAAATAAAGTTTCCCCATTAATGCTTTAAGACTTCCAATAAATGCGTGACTTTCTTTATCCAAAAGAAAACACCTTGGGAGGTCCACAAATATTTATGTGGTTTTCAAATAGATAATTAAATGACCAGAATCATTCAAAAGCGGTTGCGCAGGCTTAAAATAACAAATTATTTATTTTATTAGTTAAGACATTCTCAAACTAATGGTATTGGTGTAGGTGTTGTAAAAAATCAACCATTATCATAAATTGCTGAGATTCGAGTGGTTAAAGAAATTCCTTGGAGCTCAGCAAATAACATCAAATGTTAAGATTAAAAGACAAAATGCATTCCTTTGTGCCTCTTTATGAGTAATAAATGATCCACCTAATAAAAAAAAACACTTTTGCGTTCGCTTCATTGGCTTATCAAAACGGACAATCAAAAAGACGCTGATGACTACTGAAAAGAATGAGAGGTCATTACGACCTTTCAGAAAAAAACTAAACCAAAAGGGCCCCTCATCCAATCAAAAACCATCATCGCAAGTTAACAAACAACAACAGGGTTAGAAGAGGCAGCAGAGGAGGTGACGCTCCAACTTGGTTCGGGAGATCGATAAGGCGGCGGACTGACAGGCCAACACGCTGCCTGTCAAGTGCGGTCACGGTCATTTTCTTGGTGAGGAGACGGGTACGGCTCACACGTTTACACAGCCGGGACCACACGAGCCGGGCTGAGCTGCCATCATGAGCGTTATCTTAGTGGTGAGGCCTGGACCACACGAGCCGGGCTGAGCTGCCGTCATGAGCGTTATCTTAGTGGTGAGGCCTGGACCACACGAGCCGGGCTGCGCTGCCATCATGAGCGTTATCTTTGTGGTGAGGCCAGGAGCACACGAGCGGGGATGCGCTGCCATCATGATCGTTATCTTCGTAGTGAGGCCAGGACCACACGAGCTGGGCTGAGCTGCCGTCATGAGCGTTATCCTCGTGGTGAGGCCAGGACCACACGAGCTGGGCTGAGCTGCCGTCATGAGCGTTATCTTAGTGGTGAGGCCAGGACCACACGAGCCGGGCTGAGCCGCCGTCATTAGCGTTATTTTAGTAGTGAGGCCAGGACCACACGAGCCGGGCTGAGCTGCCGTCATTAGCGTTATCTTAGTGGTGAGGCCAAGTCCACACAAGCTGAGCTGGGCTGCTGTCACGAGCATTATCTACATGATGGGGCCAGGTACACATGAGCAGGGCTGAGCTGGTGTAATGAGCATTATCCATATGGTAATACCTGGTACACATGAGCCGAGCTGCTCTGCTGTCATGAGCGTTATATATATGGTGATACCTGGTACTAACGAGCAGAGCTGCTCTGCTGTCATGAGCGTTATCTACATGATGAGGCCTGGTCCACATAAGCAGAGTTCTGGGACCAAACACTCATGTTGGCAGTCTAGAGCTTCCTTAAAGAGCATCAACCTCATAAGTTGGTAATGACCTCATCTGTCTTAAAAAAAAGTATTTTACTCATTTATTAATTGATCCGCTTCTCACTGAGCGTCTGAGATATTCAACTATAGTTATAGTGTAAGGATTAGGAACGTATAGATTAGAGAGTGTGTACCCACATCTGCATGAAGGGAGGAGAGTGAAGGAAAAATTGATGAAAATCATTTAAGTAAACCTGTAAAGGATTAAAACCTCAACCTTATTGTCTTTGTAAAACAAAATAAACAAGACTAAGGTTTTTCTACAGGCCTATAAGTGCGTCTTTTGACTTGTAAACGTGTGAAGTAGGTCTTATATAACACCCTTGTTACATAATATATAGTATTTAATGCTTATCATTGGGAGAGTTCAATAGTGGGTATCAGGTATTCCACAAGCTACTATTTTTTTTAATGTTAAAGCATAAGACCAGCCATCAGGAAAGAATGAAAGTATGGAACAGAACTCCCAGAGGGGCCACGGCGTTAAAACAACCACCAGGAGAGTGTGGTGATGTGAAACAGGCCTCCCAGAGGGACCACAGCGTTAAAACAACCACCAGGAGAGTGTGGTAGTGTGAAACAGGCCTCCAAGAGGGGCCACAGCGTTAAAACAACCACCAGGAGAGTGTGGTGGTGTGAAACAGGCTTCCCAGAGGGGCCACGGCGTTAAAACAGCCACTAGGAGAGTGTGGTGGTGTGAAACAGGCCTCCCAGAGGGGCCACGGCGTTAAAACAACCAACAGGAGAGTGTGGTGGTGTGAAACGGGCCTCCCAGAGGGGCCACGGCGTTAAAACAACCAACAGGAAAGTGTGGTGGTGTGAAACAGGCTTCCCAGAGGGGCCACGGCGTTAAAACAACCACCAGGAGAGTGTGGTGGTGTTAAACAGGCCTCCCAGAGGGACCACGGCGTTAAAACAACCACCAGGAGAGTGTGGTGGTGTGAAACGGGCCTCCCAGAGGGGCCACGGCATTAAAACAACCACCAGGAGAATGTGGTGGTGTGAAACAGGCCTCCCAGAGGGGAAACAGCGTTAAAACAACCACTAGGAGAGTGTGGTGGTGTGAAACGGGCCTTCCAGAGGGGTAACAGCGTTAAAACAACCAACAGGAGAGTGTGGTGGTGTGAAACAGGCCTCCCAGAGGGACCACGGCGTTCAAACAACCACCAGGAGAGTGTGGTGGTGTGAAACAGGCCTCCCAGAGGGGCCACGGCGTTAAAACAACCACCAGGAGAGTGTGGTGGTGTGAAACAGGCCTCCCAGAGGAGCCACGGCGTTAAAACAACCACCAGGAGAATGTGGTGGTGTGAAACAGGCCTCTCAGCGTGGCCCATCACTCCCCATCTCAAGACCGTGGGTGCCGTCACAAAGATTAAATAAATGTTGTTCCGGAGTGATGTTCCTCAGTCGGAGATTCTCCCACATCAACCATTCATCATTATTACCACGGGCACGGGATGGACCACTCTCTAGAAGTGCCAGTCTGAAAACTACGCCCTCGGGGCTCACTCTTATTATTAAGAGAGCACGAGCGCTTTTCAACTTGTATTCAATTAAAATAGTTGGAGGCGTTTACATAGAATGAAAACAGTACACTCAAGGACACGAACATTTTAAATTGTTTGTAAAGTATTATTATTTTCTGATGATCGGCTAGTTTTGGTTGGTCTGAGTAATGTCTTAATACATTTTGAAAATATTAAAAGAAAGTGCCACTAAATGTACCTCACATCTATATAATTTAAAACGTAAAGTGATTCTTTTCATAGTTTAAAAAAAGGTTATACACAGATCATGAGTCCAAAAATATTTAATTCAAAAGTTATTAAAAATTGTGAGGTTTTAATTTGATACTAAAATTATAATATTAGTATATTATTTGCTAAATTAATTGAATTTATAATTCTATAATATGAGGGCTACAAATGAGAAATGTCGATACATAGCTGACGCTTGATGAATAAATGGACTAACTATTTATATAAGTTGATAAGAATTGTATCAATAAAAATTATTTGAAATTAAATAAAATACATAAAAAAATAGCAATTTTACAGACTTAAATCCCTAGTTTAC
>CABFWB010000519.1:244109-273321 GCA_902151455.1 Timema bartmani
GAATAAGGAAAAGACAAAGCGTTTGCTTGGAGAACTAGGGGGAAACCACTTTTTTAGTAAAAATACTTCCAGAGAACCCTTTTGGAATTCAACCCCAACTTCTGAATTCTCTGAACTTTCAATTATGTCAGTCAAACACATTGAAGCGTAACTATTCTCCAAGTTTTCTTATGGTTTGACATTTATGACATAAAAAAATACTGAATCTACTTGCATGAATTCATGTGTCAAGTTATATGATTTGCCGTTGTTGCTTTTAACAGATATTATCAATAAATATAAAATATTCTCAATAAAATAGTAAAATTATAAGCTTATCAGCTCCGGGTTAAGCAATGGTCCATTGGATCAGAGTAAGTAATTGACCTTAAGAGGCGTTGGGTACAAAGCAACTTCAATATTTCAGAAAATATTCATTAAATATAAGGTAAAAGAAAACAGATTTGCTCTCTTTAGCCAAAAACCAAACAAAAAATGAATTCGCCAGTAAAATGTAATCGCAATGTAAATTCATGTTTCAGTGACAAAATAAAAGATAAAAAAAAATTGTCCACACCTACTTTGGCCGAGAAACAAAAAAAAAAGGGTAGTATTTGCTGGGCAGAGAACGGAACGGCATTAAAATGTTGATTGACGTTTAAAATATTTTATAGACATGTTTATTTTAAAGAAATAAAATGAAACATTTTATGAGCCAAATATAGAAGAAAAATAATAAAAATGAGCGCAAGATTTTAGATACTAATAAACCATGGAGTATTACAAAATAATATGTATTAGTTTGGAATTAGAAGTAAAGATAATATAGGCTACGATTAGGTATTTTGTTTAACAAAAGACTACTCACAAGAGTATTATGTTTGTTTTATTTACACAGTCACAAATAAATAAATATCACTCTTTGTGAATCCAACAAATTAATCCAGGAACTAATAAAAAAATAAAGTAGCCTTATCTGATATAAGATATACAATTTATTTACACATTATAAAATAAAAATGCACTGTTCGCTTTGCAATGTATGTACCTCCGTAGGCATATATAAAGATTTTTAATCAATAGATAAAGATTGTTAATCAATAAGCCAATGCTTTTATTTAATTTATGTTTAAAAGAGATTATTAAATTCAAGTAGTTCTAGGTGTTAGTATCGTTGTAATAAGTTAGTTTATTTAAAGAGTAGTGACAACACGCTAATTGGTGATGTGTGAGAGATTTTCGCAGTTAATTACTACAAATCATCAACTTCCTGAGGGACTTTAAACAAGACCACCTCCCTCATCTTAGACGGGACAAATAATTATATTCTTTGGTGATTATTTTTCCAAAACCTATTTGCAATACTTTTTTTTTTAAATCTATCTGAAGACAGTCCAAACATTGGTATCACGCAGTGAGGCAAGACAGTTCGAGAGTGTGTAATTAATAGTTTTAGAAAAATTAACACCAGTAACATTAGAAAATTAATTCATCGCTAACAAAAAAAGAGTCAGTTTTTTGTAAATAGCTCCCGAGAAGGGATTCCCGGAACGACCATTCGTAAAGCTGTCATCTCGGAGCCGATACCACCCTCTACGGGAGTCTTCAAGGGCATTAATCAAGGTAAAATTTTAACGATCTGGGCAAGAAGAGTAGACCATTGGAAGAGGTATTATCTCACTACCCAAGGCTGAAACGCCAGCAGCAACATTTTTTCCACACCGCATCTATCCGTTCGGGTTATATACATATGTACTAATTATGATACTGTATTAAGGATGAGGAAAGTTGAATTAATAGGAAGTGTACCCGCCTTTGGAGGGGGGGGAGTTATGCGGGGGAATAGTGGGAAACCATTTAGTAAAAACCAACCTCAGTACCCCCAACCGGGATTCGAGCCCTAATTGACCGATCTTTGGTAGGCCATTCTTTTGCGAGTGACGCTGACCTAGACCATACAGCCAAGGAGCGGGTAGCGAGAATTTAATAGCCCTACTGCAAACATGGTTTCCTAACTGTTTATTTAAAAAGATAAACAGCATTAGTCATTAGTAAACTAACCCCGAATAGATTTGGTTCAAGAAAAACTAAAATATATTCTTATTTATCATGTAAAAAACTCCCTACATGCTCACCTTAAAAATATATTCAAATAATTTTTTTGAAATATATGGTTCAAATCCCTGTCAAATGTAATGAGGGTGGTGTTTACTAAATGTTTTTCCACTGTCCTACCATGAAAATTCTGGTACACTTCTCCTAAAAATTCCACTTTCCCCATCTTTAAAAAAAACTAAATTTAGTAAATATGCGTGAAACCTGAAAGAACAGTAAGACATAATGCTAAAAAAATCTCTAAACTATTTTAAAAAGAATACCATATTTTTTAAAATTATTCATTATAAAGTAACCAAAATTTTAGGGTTTTAATAAAACCAGTCTCGAGGCATGACCATTATACATCTAAATATTGAGGTGTTTTTTTGTATTAAATCCTTCAAACCGTTTCGGTTATAGCGCAGAGTAGAGAATGATATACAGAATGTCGGAGATAAACTGACAGTATTGGAGGTGTTTACTCTCGCGTCTTGAATACTCAAATTTGTTTGATATTTTATTCATTATTTGACTTCCCTGAATTAACATCACCAGTGACCACCAAGTTATAGAGTACTCAAAATTAATACAATATTTTGTCTGCCAATTCTGAACCAGCAAAAATAATTCGAAGAAAAAGAACTAAGGATTAGGAAATAGACTGAGGATGCTTGGGGATTTGGTTCACGACAGGTTAACAAAATACTGAATATATCCTAACTATAGCAGCTCTGTTGAGAAATTATTGATAGATACAGTCCAATCTCCACGGGAAACAAGAAAGTTGCTAAATCTACTTTCATATGTCAAGTCCTTTGATCTTCAGATGTCTTTTTGACAGATATTCATCAATACATATACAATAGTACTAATAATATATAAAATGTTGATACCAAAATAAGATTGTATTTTCTAAAAGGTCGTTCCTGTAAAATTTTGACTTTTTAAGATAGTCTAAAGAAATGTTCATTAGAAAGAATATTCAACTAGAAAGAATATTTCGCATGAATGATGAACAAGTCAACTAAATAACAAAAAAATGAACTCGTCAAATTATGAAATGTTTTTAAACGTAATTAGAAATTTATATAGCTCATATATGTAAGGCCAAGCCACATCTTTAATAGTAAAGGTAAAGGGAAAGCAAAAATGCTTACCTAGGGGAAGTGGGGGTTCAGTGAAACAAATCATTTGCTCCCCTAAATATATGGACCTACAGATCAGCACTCCTGTGATAGATTCCTGTACTACTTGGTCACTTTTTCATTCATTGTGCAAGTGACTGCTGTATATTGTGTTCTTTTTATCAGCAGTGCTTGGCATTTTATACAGCAAAGTAATTTTTTAGTAGTTTAGATATTTTCTATTTTCAGTAATTATTAATTTAAAATCTTGAAGGGTTTTTGACTATTCTAACAATAAACACCTAACCATCATAATAAGTAAGATTTTTGTAAAATGAGTTAATAACCTATTATAGCCTAAGTTTTTTTTAGGAGGGTGAATTGGGACATAGTGAAACAGCTATGAGTGTGGCACAGTGAAACGTTTAATTGTGCCCCTTATCAATTGTTTCACTTTGCCCCTCAATCACTTGATATGTTTATATGAAATCAATTATAATATAACTAATAAGAAAAATTACATAATCATGAATTAATCTGCTTTGAAAATCAGTTTTTAAATTATCTCTGTAATATAAATAGATTGCATAAAATGTTTATATCATATCTTGCAGGACTCAAAATGGTCAGGAATTACAAAAGAAAGACAGAAATTGGAAGTTTCTCACAAGAGGCAATGCGCAAAGCTGTGGAACTTGCAGAGAAAGGAAAAAGTAACCGGAAAGCTGCAAGAGAAAGAAAATTTGGCTTATTCTACTTTATTCAGATATGTTAGAAGGAAAAGACAGAATCAATACAATCCGAATTAAACCTTATTATGATTGTAGAAAAGTGTTTGTTCTGGAACAAGAAACCAAATCGGTGAAATACATTATGACATGCTCAAATATATTTAACGGGCTTTTGACTCGAGATATTTGTCGATTAGCGTATGATATGGCTAGAATAAATTCAATACCTTGCCCTGAAAATTGGAATAGTAATAAAATGTTAGGTATGGACTGGTTTCAAGAATTCATGGCCAGAAATCCAAACCTTAGCATTCGCAAACTGGAAGGTTGTAGTTTGTCGCGTGCAACATCCTTCAACAAAATAAATGTTGAACTTTTAAAAGAGATTTATAAAACAATATCCTTCTTTTACTGCCACAGGAACCAGAGTGTACAATCTGGATTAAACAGATATTCCAACAGTTCCAAATCCCCCCAATGTTGTTGCTGAGAAATGAATAAAACAGGTAGGCGAAGCAACAAGTGCGGAAAAAGGAACAACCGTGACAACATGTTGCATTGTGAGTGCTGGAGGGAATACAGTTACTCCAACTTTTGTATTTCCTCGTGTGCATTTAAAGTCACACATGTTGAAAAATGCACCACCTGGATCTCTTAGAATTGTAAACCCATCTGGTTGGATGACCGCAGAGCTGTTTATAAAAGTTATGCAACATTTTATTGACTACACAAATAGTTCAATGGAGTCTCCAACATTTATACTTCTTGATAATTACGAGAGTCATGTATCAATAGAAGTTATAGATTTGGCTAAAAACTGTGGTGTCGCAATGCTAACATTTCCACCACACACTCCAAACAGACTGTAGCCACTTGATGTTGCAGTATTAAGACCTTCCAAGACATATTACAATGCTGCTGTAGATGAGTGGATGATGAACAATCCTGGAAAAACCTTTACAATTTATGATGTAGCTGATGAAGTTGCTAGGACTCATGATAAGGCAATGAATGCTATAAATATCAAGGCAGGTTTTAAAAAGACTGGTATTTATCCTTACAATGGTGACTTTTTACAGAGGCGGATTTTATTTGCGGTGCTGTTACTGATAGGCCATACCCATCTACTACACCTCTTGGTTGTGAAATAACCGTTGCTCCCTCTGTGTCTGCAACACCGTCTATGATTACGAACTCTATAGCTACAACTTCGAATATAGATTTAGGTGTGCCTGAACCTTCATTTACACTAAAAACATTTATAAGCCCGGAAAACTTCAGAGGTTACCCTAAAGCAGGTAAGAGAAAGGGTGAAAATAAATCCCAACGTAAAGGGAAGAGCATGGTGGCTACAAGCACTACTGAAAAGAATGCTATTATTGAGAGGAAATCCAAGGTAAAATCTAAAAAGGATTCCAAAAATATTAAGGAACATAATTCAGACCCAGATGAAAATGATAACAGCATGTTTTTGGATGATGATTCGTGTGACTCTGAAGATTTCTTAGAAGACCTAATAGAACCAGTGGATCTCAACAATGTTGAGCTTGAAAGGGACCCAAATGTTGGAGATTATATTTTAGTACAGTTTGAAATGACAAAGAAAAAATGTGTGTTTTACATTGGGGAAGTGATTAAATAAAAAGATGAAGCTCTAGAACTTGAAGTTAGTTTCTTAAAAAAGAGAACAAAATTATCTGAAAGATTTAATAGGCCGGAAAATGAAGATTTATCTGTGATTCACACTAGACAAGTTAAACTAATTCTTCCAAAACCCATTTTGTTTGTTCAAACCATAAGACAGACACGTTACATGTATTTCGGTGTTGATTTTTCATTGTTAAACATGCACTAAATCTTGAATCAGACTTCTCATAATATTGATGATTTTAAGATATTATTTTGTATTTTCTTTCTTATAACTTAATTTAAATAATAGTTTATGTATGTTATTTTGTTTACAATACATTTTTATTTTTAAAAAATCTGTTTCACTGTACCCCAAGGCACGTTTCAATGTATCCCACCCTTGGGGCACACCGAAACAAAGGTTGATATTGATTTATTACCTTTTTTAAAATTGAAGTAATTTGAGCTCGTCAAAATATTTATGCTCAAAAGGTTGATAAATACCTAATATGCTTTCAATTGAAATTTGTTTTAATTAATCAAAGTTAAAAAAAATAATATATATTTGAAGATTATACTTTTTAGTTTCACTGTGCCCCATCTTCTCACACTTAGGAGTATGCAAAAAAACACACACAAAAACACCACAACCTCATGCTCGTGTGATCTGCCCCTAAAGAGGGAAAACAAGTTTCACTCTCTTTCTTTTAACTCTCACTCAACTTTGAAATCCAATAAAATAAAGGTTTTTTTTTCCGAGAACTACAGTGCAGAGAAGATAACTCAAACCAGCCCACGACATCTCGCCACTGACACATCGGCTACTTGCAAATAGTGGGCCTGGGAACACAATATGGAAATAATCAAGAAAGAGGGATTGACAGAAAGGAAGAGACAAGGCAAATGTCAGAATATTTTAAAAATAAACTTTGGTGGAAATTTACATATTGAAGTAGAAGAGAAAAAAATAGAAGAGTTTTGTGTCAAAAATAAAATAGACTAGAGCCTGATTCACACGTTCGCCGAAAATAGAGAACAGAATCTGCTTAAGGGGGCGGCCAGACTGAGCGAGCGAGCGCGCGAGCGACTAAAATATAAAATAGAACACATGGGTTGTAATGAGAGGTGGCCAGACTGGAGCGCGCACGCTTGAAAGATAGAACTGGTTCTATTTTTCAAGCACGCGCGCTCGACCAGGTACAGTATAGTTTACAGGCGTTAGGCAATATTATTGTATGTTGGTTCATTGAGTGCTAGGAAAACTTCTCATTTTGACATTTTTATTACTATTGATAAGTTTAGCACACTTGCTACTAAAGACATAATTTAATTGGTAAGATCATAAACCATACCTATTTGTATATATATATATGTAAAACTGATATGTTAAAATACTTCAATAATATCAAAGTAGGCCGTTACAAATAATAATCACCATTAGCGTGGAGAGAGGAGGAGAAACCACAACATTAAATCACTTGTCAAAAACCACCCTCATTTCACTGAGCCAAGATTCGTAGCTTCCTCGTCAACAACTATAAAGAGCTATCTGCTAATCACGCACACGCTCGCCAGTCTGGCCACCCAGTCGCTTGCGCACTCGCTCTCACGCTTGTCAGTCTGGCCGAACCCTAAGTGGCGCAGCAATTTACACGCTGCATGTCGACCCATAGATGGATTGCAAAGCTAACTTAAAACATCTGATTATCAACCTATTTTATTTTCCAGTGAATAAACATATATTATAGATAATTCTTCAGATGGATGTTTCCAAATTATAACGCTGTGTCGTGGCACAATTCAATACATCGACACACACGCTTTACACTATCGGGTTATTTCAAATCCCCCCACAACGGCCAACGAAACTGTCTGCTTGTTTTTGGCTGTACAGCGTATGCGTTGTTAAATGCGCATGCACATTGATTAGAGATGGTCGGGGCTGAGTTTTGATTGGTTCTCCTGTACCGAACATCTCATGTAGAGCAGACGAAGTAGAGATGAGTTGAACCTCAGCAAGAAAGCTCGCATCGACAAGGCGGAAATCTTGTGATTAGCTTAGAGCTCGTCACGTGACCACGTTTCTGTTCAGCGCTAGTTTTTCGGCGAACGTGTGAATCCACAGTAAGTCACCAAGAACAAGAAGGATGTAAGGTATAATCAAAAAAAAAAGATTATAGAGAATAATTTAGATATAAATGTGCTAGTACTACATGAATAAGAAAAAAATCAAAGCAGCAGAAATAGACGATATCATAAAGTAGAACGAAATTGAAGTAAACTAAAACAGAGCATATAACATTTTAAAAAAACTTACAAAAGTAAAATAATTGGACAGAGAAATATATTGTAACGACTGAGGTATTCAAACGAAGTAAAAATAAACAAATAAATCCAAAAGCACAGCTAAACAAAAATAATCATAAAGAGGCATAAATTGGCAAAAGCACCAAAGAGAAATATGGACGGCAATTAAATAAACAAAAACGATAGTGATAATAAGTTAAGTAAAATTAAAATATAAATAATAGCGTTCTATAAAAAAATAGAGAGAAAATATGAGAGAAGTATTGAGTTAACGCAATAAGGTTCCGAGTTAAACAACTAATAGATCTATAAACGAGTAGAATTTTTGAGCGAATATACCATAAGAAAGTGGGAAAACAGATATAAGATAAAAACAATTACTAAGTAGTGGAACAAAACAAATCGTGAACAGAAAGTATACCATGAAAAGTCTAGACGAATATATTTGAAACCGAAACGAAGAGTTCGAAGTAGAGTGGTAGCGAAATAATACAACAAAACGGACCAATAAGTACGAATAGTTTTGTTTCTTTTTTTGTCACCCCGTCTCAGTACCCATTTGGGCTGTAAGCTTTTGAACTAATTACATTAATATGCTAGGAATGAGTAAGGCTACGTTTAGAGAAATTGTACTCACATTTGTGTGGAGGGATAGTAGAAAAACATTTAGGGAAAAGCCCCAATTGGGATTCGAGCCCTGATTTCCCCGTATTCGGCAGTCCAGTCTATCGCAAGAGTGGCGCCTTAAAGTTAGACCATTCGACCACAAAAGTGGTTATGAACAGTAAAAATGAATATCAATAAAAGAAGAGAGGAATCCAAATAAATAAAAAGTGGATATGTACCATACAAAAATAGAATAAAACCGTATTAAGAACTGGTCTGGCAAATGAAGGAAAGAAAACACACTTGGAAAGAGGTGTCTGGATGTGAAGAGATGGGCGGGGGTAAAGGAAACGAGCCAGAGGGAGAGAAGAGTGTGTGGCTATTTGAACAAGGGATATTGGATCGTAAACATATTATCTATTCCACGCACTCTCAAAGTAGTGTGTGTTTGAATTGAGGGCGATTAGTGTGAACGGACGAAAACAGGTAGGGCCAGCTGGTCAGAGTTGATTTCAATTGTACGTGTTCGACCGGTAGAAGAGCAGGACCAAATTGAGAGCGGCGGTAATTACTTGTGCATTGTGCTTTCAGGCATCACTTAGATGGACATGTGTAGTTACCCGACATGTGTGGAGAGATGTTAACAGCACAAACAAAAAGCGGAATCTTCAGCGGGACGGAAAGCGGCCAATAGCACGGGGATACAGACACAGTTTTTATCCGCATCTTACTACCCGTCCGGGATATACACATTCATTAATAATAATGGGATAGGGATGAAGAAGCACGGTGGACACTAAAGCATAGAAAGAAAATTTCCTGGCTTTTCCCTGATCCAAAAATCAAAATTTATCTGTTTAAAATCTATATCAGGAATTTTAAAGATGTTTAAAAATAATCAAAATGCTTCATTTGTTAAAAAATATTGAAATGCACTCAAAAATTAATATACATCGACTTATATAAACACAGTGTTTTAATAATATGCGATTAAAATATGTATCTTCTCTGTGAAGCCAAATAAATACCATTTTCCCTGATCCATTACGAGATTCCCTGATATTTCCTTGATTTTTAAATTCCCTAGATCTTTCAGGGTTTCGCCAAATGTGGCCATTCCAGGAAAGCGGGATTGAGAGTAAATATGCCAGCTATCTATTTAAACCCTTGATTACTTTAAAAACAAAATAAATGGCAACATTGGTAAGGAGTTACATATGGGATTTAAAACACGTCAAGATTAAACCCGAAAACTATTTTTTCAGTTAGTTCACTTCTTTTGTGTCGTTTCCTTCTACCAGTGACATGGAGAAGTAGTTCCTAATAGAGTGAGGTGGTTAGTCTGAATTGTTTGCAAACTATATGAGGTAAACATGAATAAAACAATATATATTAATAAAATGAAGAGTTTGTCTGTCATGAGCATTACCCGATATCTACCGCAGTCCTTCCGGGCTTTTAGGATGTTTATACTAAAGGAGTGAATGGATGTTGAAAGTATATTTTATAAGAAACGTGCCCGCATCTGTAGAAAAAGTTTAGGAAAAACCTGTTTCACTCTACGGTTAACCCTTAGTTTAGGTAGGTGATTCAGCTAAAGTCAGAAGTTGATTCGTGCGGTGGTTTTATGTAAGCTTCATTAAAAAAGAAATGGAACAGTGAAACAGTTTCTACTTTTTTTTAATACAGCAAAATTGATAAACAATTGTTTTTAAATTTGAAAAATCTAGTGAAATGATCACAATATAGCTGTTGGCAAGTGAAGAATGTAGAAAACCGCACTTCAGTTTGTTTTCTGATATGGGAGACTGGACCGAGTAGGCGTAACAATGTATTATAAAAATTAGCAAGCCCCTGATATTGATGACGTCATATATATTTCTGTCTGTACATCACATACAATGATCATGTTCACCTAAACTCTGTTCATGATCCCCTGGATGTAGTCAAGCGATTTATTTTTATTTTGAGTTTTTAAATAATATTTTCGTGCTTTGAATCAATTTTTAGTTATTTTTAAGCACTTAAATATTAATTCTTACTTGGAAGTGGAGTAGGTTACATGATGATGAGTTATATACCCTGTACTCTCACGACATTGTTAGTATAATCAAGTCTCATCCATACGATGAGCAGGACATGCAACGCGAGTGGGAGAATCTAGAACCTTGTTTAGTGTATTGACTGTTAAACCCAGTGGGAAGAGACCATTGGGAAGACTTACACTCAGATGGGAGGATAATATTAGAGTGGAACTGGAAGAGATAGGGTGTAATGAAGTGGACTGGATAGAATTAGCTCAAGATAGAGATGGGTGGCGTACTTTTGTAAGTGCGGCTATATACCTTTGAATTTCTATTGCCACAAAGTAAGTAAGTAAAGTTATGTGACCCACCTTGGTGGCGTAATTAGCTGACGCGCAAGTTTCATGTTGCGCTAAGCTACTAAGGACAGGGAAATCGAGCTTCAAATCTCAGTCGGGTAATCTGAGGGTTGGTTTTCCACTCTCACTCCACGAAAATATGGGCTCACTTCCTATCAATTCAACCATCCCAATTTCTAACCCATTAGCGTAATTAGTACTTAAGCGTATATACCGCACTGGTAGTAAGACGCGGTGCAAAAAAAAATGTGTACTCAAATACAAAAATTTTCTCCACACACTTCTTGTCGGACTGACAAGATAATGTAGGCATGTAATTAACATTTTGCACTCTTTTAACATTTGTGGTAGAAAAATCCTCATTCCTGGTGAACCATTACAACAAAGCTGGAAATATTTCTGCGAGAGGGATATCTATTAAATTTTAAAAGTAATACCTAAAGAAAAAGATCGTGCCACCAATTTTTAGAACGGCATTTATGAGCTAGTTTTGCCTAAAGTTACGATCCCAGTAACGCAGTTCCTGATAGCTATTATGTTTTTTATGTGAGCTTTTTATGTTGAACACTGTAATTTTAGATAAAGTTAAGAAGAGTCATAAAGTTTAGAGCTATTGTGTAAGATGTCAACTGTCTGAAAGATGAGGTTTCTTAATAGACATAAAAATATCGTATACACATTCTAATCTACGTGAAAAATATTATGAAATATTATTTTTTCATCCAAATATTTCCAACTGAGGCAATTATTAATTTATAAACTTGGCATAGCTACAGTAAGAAAAATAGCCAATATAGTATATAAGTTTAAGACACATAATTAAATAGATGGGAAAAGGATATCATTACAGATCTAATAATGGAAACTTTTACTTAAATGGCTTGAAAAAGCAGACGTGCAGATTTTTCACAAAGGTAGGTTAATTTATTTTATGTAAGATTAATAAACTTTTGCGATCAATTTTAAACTATGGAAAAGAAAAAAAATATATAATTATGTGTAAAATTGATTGTTAATTTCAATTTAGATATATAATTCATCCAAGTATGAGTTTTTTAAAATATAAATTCAAGCTATAGGCCTATATATCTAGTATCAGTGTAAGGTTGTATAGATAAATAAACTGATGTCTTTGGAAATTTAATATCTAGACCTATATTAAAATAACACAACTGCCAAATGGTTCAGACTCATTATTTTATTCAATCAGTCTATCGAATGAAAAAGAACAAAATATTGTGACTTTTAGTCTTTTTTGCATCTCGCCTTACTATCTGTACATGCGATCCTCATTTAATTATACTAATGTATCATAGATAAGGCAGGTGTACTTTGGATGGAATACACACGAATTTGTATGGAGGGAGAGTGGAAAACCACCAAAGATAAAACTACCCTAAGTACACTTTGCTTTGAGATAATTTATTTGAAATTTCAACACATTTTTAAATTCCCACATTGAATTCTTCCCTTATACTTGTCCTTTATTTTGTAATTCGAATCGTATGGGGAACAGAAAGTAGAGAGGCAATACTCGGATATTAATACTGTCCCCACGCCGACAGAGAAAGGTTGGCTGTAGACTATCGATCCTAGCGGAGTAAACAAGAACTAGAAGCATATTTTCAGTAGAAAGTGACTGATTCAACCCTACTGATGGGATCCGGTGTTCACACGGTTTAAAGTGTCAGACTCTTTATAAACTGTTAGGCCCGAGACAGAACAGTTGAATTTCGAATTTCGACCAGCTGCCCTGTGATTGGTTTTCCCATTATTTCTCCACGTTAGTTTAAGTGCATTTTTCATCTCATGCTATCTTTTAAATTCCTACCTATTTGAATAAGTAATTACTTTCCTTAATGTTAAAAACAATAATTTTTTTTTACAAAAACAAAACTGGTAACGGTTACTCCGTAAAAAGTAAAACCGTTCTCAAGTGATAGGACCAGTGGTCACGTAGCTTAAGTCATCGGATTCGAAATATATTGGGTTTTATATTGGATTTTATATGAAGTGTACCCGCATTTGCATGAAGTGTATGGAAAACCATTTAGGAAAAAACACCCTCATTACACCCGACCAGGATTCGAACCCCAATATCCCCTTCATCGGCAGTTAAATCTATTGCGCGAGTGACGCCATAGATCATGCGGCCACTGAAGCGGGATGTACGCATTTAATTGCTCTAATTTAGTAAGAATGAGGAAGGTAAAATTTGGGGGATATGCACCCAAATTTTCTTGTAAGGAGATTGGGAAACCGCTTGGTATAAAACCACCCTCGGTACACTTGGTTGGGATTCGAACTATTTTCTTCCTGTCACCGGCAACCCAGATTACATGATTTTGACGTCCTCAGCCGGGTGTCCAATGGATGGTTTTCCAGGTGTGGTTTATGATAGTGTTTTCCCTATCCTCTCAACAGGCTAGTGCGAGTGCATTTATTCTACACAATCTTCCTCGCCCTAACCCTTAATCGGGTTGTTAATAATCACAATGGTAGAGGTATACAAATACTCAATGGTTTAGTGTTGAGCATGGACTTGTGGATCTGGAGATTAAAGGATACAAGTTTGTGGTGTGGTGGAAGGGGACGCGAGTTAAGGGCATTGTTTTTACAAAAAAATTTTTTATCGAAATACATTTTTATCAAAATAAATAAAATATTGCTCCAGTACAAACATATAGTCTAATTTTCTTCAAATGGTGATATCAACATTTGTTGAATATCTTGTCATGAGCATAGTGGCATTATAGATGACAAACTTTTTAAATGAAGAGAAAAATGTGTCATTAAACTCCAGAACACTTTTGACAAATATTCAGCAACTGTTTGAATCAGCATGTGTAGAAAATTAAACTCTTTGTTTTTACAGGAGAAGTATTTGATTTATTTTAATCAAAAAATTGTTTTGCTATAAAAATATATTCTAACAAATTAATTTTATAGACAAGCACTATTCCTCAAAATATGTCTGTCTTTTAGCGTAGGACCACATTTTTAAATGTGTACTCCGTTTTCTTTGAACTAAAGCAGTTTTTATTACCTTGATGGATTAAGTTATGACCCTATCTAATAATTTATAAGCTACACCATAGTGTACTCAAGTAAGGTAAGCTTGATACCTTTCAAGGTAAACGGAAGATACTTTTGTTTAAAATAAGTGGGTTTGTAGTTTTTACTAAAATTTATGAAAATATAGCTTTAAGAAGAGAATAATATAATATCAAAATCCAGCATAAAATCTTGACATGAAGTGAAACCGCTTAATTTTAGTTATTTATAACCAAAATTAAAACCACGATACAAAATATTTTCCGTACTGGACAGCAAACTACTTCTATTTCCCATGAATAAATTAGGCGATGCTTTTCCTGTAATCTCCCAACAGCTTTGATCCATCGAAGTACGTAAGAATAGAATTTATTTCCCGGTCTGAGGCCAATGTAGATTAAAATAATAAGAGCTAAAATGCCTAATAAAAAAGGAAGGCATGAGAGTGAATGGCCACTTATGAAAACATGTCCACGGGAGGTCCACAGAAATTGTTTTCTTCCGACAATAATAAAACAAAGCTTGTTTCGCAAGGCCGGCCTTTCCAAATTAAGTTCCCTACACAATACGCCGAAATCATCTCATCTCCCCATATGTACTAATCTGAATCTAGAGGAGAAACAAAAAGAGAGAGAGAGAGAGCGCTCAATAAAATATCGGAATTAATTAAGTGTTGGTCAGGTCGTTGCCGCCGGGTGCATCGCTTGTTTTGTTTTCAATATTAATGCACCCAGTTTTCTACGAGCTAATTAAGAAACATCACGACCAAGGACCATCTTTTGTTAGAACCGGGGAGGGAGAAAAACTGATAGAAGAGGATATAAACACGTCTATTGTATAACAACACATCAGATCTGAAGGCGGGGTCCAGGTACCTGGCGCTTAATAACAAACTACCCACACCGGTGGCCACGCGGACTAAACGTCAAAATCATGTAATATGAGTTGCCGGTGACAGGAAGAAAATAGTTCGAATCCCAACCAAGTGTACCGAGGGTGGTTTTATACCAAGCGGTTTCCCAAACTCCCTACAAGAAAATTTGGGTGCATATCCCCCAAAATTTACCTTCCTCATTCTTACTAAATTAGAGCAATTAAATGCGTATATCCCGCTTCAATGGCCGCATGATCTATGGCGTCACCCTCGCAATAGACTTAACTGCCGATGACGGGGATATTGGGGTTCGAATCCTGACCGGGTTTAATGAGGGTGTTTTTTCCAAAACGGTTTTCCATACACTTAATGCCAATGCGGGTACACTTCATATCAAATCCAATCATACTCCTCCTTAACTCATTATCGTTGTTAGTATATAGGCGTATAAGCCAAAAGGGTGGTAAACAAAACAAATGCGTATAGCCCAGGCCCACGATGCATACGAATACATTGATCCCAACATAAATGAGGATAATACATGCACTAAAAAACGAAGTTAGTTTAATTCATCATATGAATTTAAAACAGACTTAACCTATGATAGCACACATTAAATAGCCCGTTTAATCCAAGGGATGATACCTGACTTAGGTAGGCAATGCAGATCAAACTAGACGTCGCTTAGTAATATGTTTTTCTTTATTCTTCCAACAAAACAGACGAAATTGTGACCAGTTAAATCGTTACGGTGTACTTTTTAAAGACTTTTTTAAAATCATGTTACTATAAAACACTTTTAAACTTATCCCAAATGAGCTTTAATCAGTTAAAGAATTTAGAAAATCGCAGTTGATTAAATTTTCTGATTCGAGCGTAAACCTGTATTAAACATCTAGGTTAATCGGTCACAGTTTAAGAGCAAAAACATGAACATCGGGAGGGAAAAACTACTAAATTAAGAATTAATTATTCTATAATACTAGCAGGAATTTCACTATTTGAGGTGAGATATCTTCACACTGTGGTTTTTCTTATGAAAATTGTAGCTCTGAAGATTTTTCTTTTTTTAAAAAAAAAACACCGCGTCTTACTATCTGTTCAGGATATAGGCATATGTAGGTACTAGCTACGTTAATGAGTTGGGTATAAGGAAGGTTAAATTTTGAGGAAGTTTAACCATATTTGCATGGAGGAAGAGTGGAAAATCATTTTAAGAAAACACCCTTAGTAAAAAGACCGGGATTTGAACCCCACTTGCTAGTTATTTCTATTCACTGTAACAATTTTTTTAATTTATGTGACTCTAAATTAAGTATTATTAGTTGCATATAACTATACTGATACCCTTGGCTTTAATTTTCCCATAAATCATAATTTGAAATAACCCTCTTCTATTTAATTTCAGCGGGACATCTGAAAGTCTGCAATGAATCTACACCTTAAAATAAGACCATTCTGTCAATATTCTTAATTTCTAGGTTCCAGGACAAAATTAAACGTAATTAAAAATCATTTTGAAAACTAGATGGGATGGAACCAGAGACGCCCGATCAGGAGTCTGAAGCGGGTGAATAAGAAGTTATATGAAAGAGCTTCCGGGGCCAAACGGGAGGATGGATAGCCTTCTTCACCAGGGCATGTATAATATCTTGTATGAATAATTTGTGTCCTTGCAGCAAAAAATAAACGTTAACTGTTAAAATGACAGTTTAAATAAAGATTCAAGGGGGGAACAATCAGTTTGGTACGAAATATGGTACAGAAATAGTGGCCGCTATGATAAATGCAAACAGCGTGTTTGTGAATGTGAACCTATTTTGATAAGAAAATAGAGCGATCGGAATTATTTCAATCAGTCATGGAACCAAACGTACAAATAAGAACATTTCGGGATGACATCTATCTTGATAACAAATCTACAAGTTATTTGATTTATTAGACATCTATCTTGATAACAAATCTACAAGTTATTTGATTTATTAAAACATTTTGATATATATTTTGATAAGAAATACAAGAGAGGTATAACAAAATCAATATGTATCTAGTTAATTTTCATAAGCATAAGCAAATTCATATAAACTTTGTCAAACCTACAAGAGGCATAGATAGCAAGGAGTTTCAGTAGGACACGGGTATGTGTATGGAAGTCCTGCAAAAAGGTCCTTCTATCAATACAAATGCTAGAGTACATTATTAATATAAAATAAGGACTTATTTATATATTTTTTATATAAACTGTATTTTTTGGTTCTTCTTGTACTCTTTATATCGCAGCCTTTAAAAGAGATAAATTGAATCCTCTGGTAGTTTGGAAGGAAAGAATCATAAAGACGCGCGGACTACGTTAAGTCTGGCCCCATCTCTCATTCAGACTTCAAAGGTATAAAGATGAGGTCACCGGTCGAACAAAAGGCTTAGAACGAGCCACGGATAACCTTATGAAACGGCAACGCTACCATTTTCGGTAGTTAATTACCCGTATGCGCCACCTTCGGGGAGTCGTGGGTTCGAAAAAAAGGAAGATCATAAAAGTAACATTATGTTCGAGTCATAATGAAGGCTTGAAGAATGCCAGAGAAAGCTATAGCAATAAATCGCGATCAAAGAAAATCGTAGTAATAAAACAATAAGGTAATATTCAACAACAGTTCTATGGATCATCACATTTGTTCAAAACAAGGTTAACAATTTAAAAATTAATTTATATTTTAAAAATACTGTGAGCTCATACCTACAGTCAAGCAATCGTAAAACTATTAAAACCATTTATAAGGGCAAATCATATTTTCAGTATAGCAATTTCTATCAACTTTTTGCTAGCACAACATTTACGCATAGGCCTGTAAACATTTCACGAGAAATTGGCTATTATCACCCCGTATAGACATGTTCGACTTCTGGTTGGATTATAAAATAGCATTTTATGTGTAAGGATGGTGGCTTGTGGAATTAAAAGAAAAAACTAGATTAGTGCGAGTCATAAAATATATGACGATGGAAGCAAATGTCAGCAGTCGTATTAAACAGTAAGGTCCAATGAAATCGTACGCGAGTGTTTTAAGGTATGTATACGTAGATTGTTAGTAAAACGTAAACTAATTGTGCACTTAACAGCTACTTATGCTAGTTTTCAAGTCAAAATAAAAAAAATTTATTCAAAATTATATCAAATGCCCAATTTGAGGAAGAATGAAGTGAAATGGTAAGAGCAGTCATAGCAGATTTAAACAATAATTCATATATCACGTTTATCTATTCATTATCCTAACCCAAGATCACTGAAAAAATAAATCATGTATCATATTTGGCGCTTTATTATTAAAATAAGGCATTTAATTACTATCCTAATCAGGACCATCGCGAACATAATTTTGTGTCCGGGTGAGATTTCATTTTGCCCCACCCCCTGCCCCCCATCTATGTTCCCCGCTTTATTTCGTATAGTTTAGGTACAAAGATTGTCTTTATTACCTTGAAAGAAAATCATTAACACAAAAAAAGTAATTGATGTCCTAAAAATATATACATAATAATAGAAATATACTTCATTTAGTCAAATCCTCTTCGATGGTTGAATGGTCTGGTCAAATTTTTGTGGGCTATGCCCTGAATGAATCTAGTTTATGTAAAGATAAAATTAATTGAAACGTGGTACCATTCATAAGTACAGTGTCTTAATTATAATGGTTTGGGACCTGTGTTTTGATAGTCAATGGGATTTTGCTTTAAAGTTAAAATCTCGATTGTATCCTTAAAAGAATAACAGCACTATTGAGTCGCAGATGGCTAGTAACTGATAGCTCGCGATAATATTGATCGCTCATATTTATCTGACAATTCCCACATGTCCAACACAGACTCGGCCATAAGCTATGAGTGATGGATGGCCCAGTAGTAGAGAATTAGCGCGCTAAGCCAAACGTTCCTGGTTTGATTCCTGTGTCCAGGGTGTCATTTTCCAACTAGTTTAATTTAATTAACTATTGTATGTCAGGTTATTACTTTATTTTTATTTAGCATCGCGTCTTACTACCCGTTCGGGTTGTACGCTTAAGTACTAACTACGCTAATGGGATTAAGAATTGGTAGGGTTGAATTTAGATGAAGTGAACCCGCATTTGCGTGTAGAGAGAGAGTGGAAAACCATTTCTGAACCCCCTCCCCCCAGTTCTATCAACCGAGATTTGAACCTCGATCTCCCCGTCCTTGGCAGTCTATCACAACACGAAACTAGTGCGTTAGCTAACCACGCCACCGAGGCGGGTAGGTTATTACTCAGGTAATCGCGGTTATGTAATGAGGGTAGCCCCCAATATAATCTGGAGTCATCGCTCCATCCAGAGGCAAATCCTTGCATCAAAGCAGTTCCCTGGTGAATAAAAAGTCGTTCTTGTTGAAGCTGTGAAAGTGGTTACTTTTATACAGACAAAGTCCACCAACTGGAGGATTTTCAGAACATTGTGTGAAGAGATTATGAGTCTTAAATATACCTTGCTGTTTCATACAAGGTGACTCTATCGTGGTACAGTACTTACCCGGATGTTCAAACTTAAACATGAGGTCCAACTATTTTTTAAGACCATCCTTTCCAACTTGCTTCCAAGATACACGACTATCCCTAGCTTCAGAATCTTGCATACTTATCAGATGTTCTCCTAAAATAAACTATCTAAATTTGGCAACTCAGAATAGCTCTGTAATGATCATCAATGTTTCAAACAAAATTGAATCTATAATTAAAAAATTAGATTTTCGAAGGTAATTTATTGAAAAAGACCAAACTGGGATATTTGAAACTTTGCACAATTTCCTATTCGAGAATAAGCCGCATCTCTCCCAGGAAATGAGCGAGAAAATAATTAAACAATTGA
Organism: Timema bartmani; assembly: GCA_902151455.1. Classification (NCBI taxonomy): domain Eukaryota; kingdom Metazoa; phylum Arthropoda; class Insecta; order Phasmatodea; family Timematidae; genus Timema; species Timema bartmani. The sequence goes on from CABFWB010000519.1 coordinate 263,771, forward strand.
AAGGGCTAAATTCAACTTTAGATAAGTATTCTCTAAGAATTGGAGAAGAGAACATCTTGATTGCAAGTCCCTTTGAAGAAGAATATTTCCAAGCAGCCAGATTATCTAACAAAAACAAAAGAAGATCTAACTTCTTACTAATACTACTTTAAGAGATAACCGAATTCAAAGGAAAATCCCTTGCTCGCTTTTAGGCAAACATCAGCAGAGAATATGAACAGCTTACCGTTTAAGTTTAAGTTAACCATTTACAAATACGGAACTGGTAGAGAGACTTTCTCTTCTTATGCCTGTTTAAAAAATAAATACCTTAGTAAGACAAATAAAGGTCTTGATTAAGGACTTTATCTGACATCACTTAAGGTGCGGCAGAAGGGAGAGCGATTAGTTACACATGTTTTATATAATTACTTTTTTTGGTCAAAATAAATCAAATATTTCTCCAGTAGCAACAGAGAGATTAGTTTTCTACACATGCTAATATCAACAGATCTTGAATATCTGTCAAGGGTATCCTAGAATTTCTCTTTATTTAAAAAGCTTTGACAAAATTCCAGGACACCCTTGACAGATATTCAAGATCTGTTGATATTAGCATGTGTAGAAAGCTAAACTCTATGTTGCTACTGGAGAAATATTTTATTTATTTTTGCCAAAAAATTTATATTTTATAAAAACTGTAAAAATACTTGCGCACCCTTCTGCCGCACCGCGTTTGTTGTACAATATATCAAAAGTGACAGCTGCATTAAACATGACTCGGCGTATGAATATGTGAAAGAAGATCTAGTAACTTTTTCTAACTGTCCATTCGTAAGAAAATTGGGGTATAATATATTTTAAAGTGGGATGTATCTAATTAAACATGAGTGTGTCAGTATTTTTTTTATAATTTTGATGATAAAAGTTAAAACACATTTTTTGCTTGATAAATAAAATATTGCTTCAGTAGAATAATTTAAGATCAATTTAATAAATATAGTGGTCTTAGTCATTTTTGAATATTTTTCATGGGCAAATTGAAATTTGAATATAAACTTTTTAAATTAAGATAAAAGTTTTGGCCAGACTCCATGACAAATATTCAAAAAACTGTAAATATAAATATTTCTACTGAAGAAATATATGTTTAATTTTCGTTAAAAAATACTTTTGCATACAAACAGTAAAAATAAGACCCTTAAATCGCGTTCCCTTTCACATTAGACCAACTCATGAATAGTTCAAAGTATTATTACATTTTTTATAATGTATGTGTAGACATATTATACATGTTTATGAATATACTTTAGACCTATCAGGTGGTGTTTCCAACCCTTAATTAAATAGAGTTTATATTGTTCATTTCCACCCCATTGAGAGCGGAAATGTGACTTCTTATGAGGGGCAATCAACCCCAGACACAAACACCCCCTGGGCGGAACAGAATTAATTCTTTGTTTTCCCACCTTCCAGTCAAAACACTTCCACATTTTGTTTCATGCAAAATTCAAAGCAGTAAATAAAAATAAATATGTATTATTACGGTGTAAAATTGCATTTGGATACGCTACGCGGGAATTTGATGTAAATTATTTCAAAACAGTGTATTATTTACAAATTATGTGTATTTTATTAGGAAAAATTACATAGTACAAGATTATAGGGTATACTTTAGAGCTATAACGAGTTTTATTTAAGATTTGGGTATAGCTCACTTTGGTTATTAGAGATGAAACAAAATAAATATGTGAAATGATTGTACGAATCACACTATACATTAAGTAGTCTTAACCACCACATCGGTGGATACACGGACAAAAACGTCTCATTTACTTGAGACAGCAGGTTCAAATCCCAGCTAGGTGTTTTCCTAAATGGTTTACTATCATTATTTCTAAGAAATGAAGGTACACTTATTATTTTTTCTACCTTCTAAGTATCTACCCCATATAGTGTAAGCAACTATATAACATGGATGAAATATTAAGATGCGGTACAGGGCCTAGTTTAAAAAAACATTACACAGCCCTCACGTTATGGGAGCCCTAACTTAGTTGACGGGCTAAGTACCACAAAATATGAGCTTTAACTAACGTGTAAAAGTGAATTAGGATTGTAAACCTACCTCTAACAAACCTATTTGTACACGTTTCCCTCATTTTAACAAATTACAATAATATTTTTCGTATATTTTAATCTCTTTGATAGCAACAGTGCATTAATAAATTATTTGATTGATACCCATATAATATTAATCCAGGCCAAAAGAATGGATGTGTAGGGTTTAGAAGGTTTTTATTCAGAAAGTGAACGTTGTATTCTTTAGTGTCAATTTATATTATGTATAATTTTGAAGAAGTACACTTTATGTTAAGAACTAAACGTTTCGCTAAGCTTCTTTGCTATAAAATGTAACTTGCCTATACCAAGCTAAGCTTGATTTTAGAGACATACATTACTGAACCAATGTTCTAAGAAGTTTCTGGTAGTATTTTGTATTTATGTTCTACATAATAGTGTGTGGGACCGAGCGATCTGAGGGGTTGTTAGACTCGTACTCTACTTGCTCACCCAAGAGAGTGGGAGACAGATTTTAGATCCCAGCCTTGAGTAAAATGGGGCTATTTTTTTATTATGTGATATAACATTTCACCCATACCTGTGGCCACATAACCTTACGAGTCACTCTCGCGTTGAATTGGATTGTCAGTGCCGGGAAGATCAGGTGTACTTGGGGTGTTCTGTTCCTAAATTGTTTCCCATTCTTCCTCCAAGTAAATGTGAGTGTATTTACTTTAAAATTCTACATTTCTTATACCTATACCATTAGTATAAAACTCAAAATATACCAAACAATAGTTTTACCAGTTTTCCTCTATGGTTGTGAAACGTGGTCTTTTACCTTACATGACGAAAAGAAATTCAGGATGTTCGATAAAAAAAAAAGGTGTTTAGGAAGATATTTGGTCCAAAAAGGGATTAGGATACTAGGGAGTGGAGGAAGTTACATAATGATGAGTTACATACCTTGTAATCATCAAAAGATGATAATCAAGTCTCGTAGATAACGGTGGACAAGACATACAGCATGAATGAGAGATTTTAGAACCGTGTTCAGGGTATTGACTGGTAAACCCAAAGGGACGAGATCATTGGGAGAACCTAGGCTCAGATGGGAGGATAACATTATAAAGTACTTAAAAGAGATAAGATGTAATGAGGTGGACTGGATAGAACTAGCTTGAGATGGGTATATTTGGCGTACTTTTGTAAATTCGCCAATGAAATTTCGAGTTCCTAGTGGGATAAAGCCAAGTACCTAAAGCCTAAAGAGTCCTAAGAAGTAGTGGGGGAATAAATAAATAAATCTTACCTCTGGTTTAGGTTAATTTGGGTGTTTGTCCTATTACCTCCAGTTTAGGTTAATTTGGGTGTGTGTCCTCTTACCACCAGTTTAGGTTAATTTGGGTGTTTGTCCTCTTACCTCCGGTTTAGGTTAATTTGGGTGTTTGTCATCTTACCTTCGGTTTAGGTTAATTTGGGTGTTTGTCCTCTTACCTTCGGTTTAGGTTAATTTGGGTGTTTGTCCTCTTACCTCCGGTTTAAGTTGATTTGGGTGTTTGTCCTCTTACCTCCGGTTTAAGTTAATTTGGGTGTTTGTCCTCTTACCTCCGGTTTAAGTTGATTTGGGTGTTTGTCCTCTTACCTTCGGTTTAGGTTAATTTGGGTGTTTGTCCTCTTACCTTCGGTTTAGGTTAATTTGGGTGTTTGTCCTCTTTCCTCCGGTTTAAGTTGATTTGGGTGTTTGTCCTCTTAGCACCGGTTTAAGTTAATTTGGGTGTTTGTCCTCTTACCTCCGGTTTAAGTTGATTTGGGTGTTTATCCTCTTATCACCGGTTTAAGTTAATTTGGGTGTTTGTCCTCTTACCTCCGGTTTAAGTTGATTTGGTGTTTATCCTCTTACCTTCAGTTTAGGTTAATTTGGGTGTTTGTCCTCTTACCTCCGGTTTAGGTTAATTTGGGTATGTGTCCTCTTACCTTCGGTTTAGGTTAATTTGGGTGTTTGTCCTCTTACCTCCTCTACTGATTCCCATCCCTTAGATTAAGTAGCTAAAAGTCTTCACATTAAATATGAAAACAAAAATAAAACCCGTATTCTTTAATTCACACGCAGTTTTATGTGTATGCTAGACTAGAATTCCCGCCCTATTCTATACGAACAAAAAGTATTTTCCAAAATCGTCGGTGTTTATAAGAAGCCCGTCTAAAGTTTGGGTCTCGCCTTGAAAAACAATAGGCCTGGGTGAAAACAGCATACCACACAAGCAGTTAAGATGGTTTTTTTATTGCCCACCATAAAGCAACCATACCGAATACAGCCTTCTAAACGAATTAAAACCATTGTACGCTAACATTATGGTCGGCTATAAGACGCAGTTACAAGAGTGATACATTTAGACAATGTGGAAGTGGCGGAGGTAAAATGGGGAGGGGGGGCAATTTTACTGATCACGTCATCACGAGATGGATTTGAAAAGCATAGCACTTGTTTGTTTTTTTAACATCGCGTCTTACTATCCGTTCGGGCTATAAGAATTTGTACTAATTACGGTAATGAAACAATGTATTAGGAATAAAGAAGGTTAAATTTAGAGGAAGTGTACAAGTATTTGTGAGGAGAAAGGGATGGAAAACCATTTAGTGAAATCACCCTCAATACACGCCACCGGTATTCAAACCCCAATCCCTCTGTCACCAGCAATCCAGTCTAAAGCTTCACGGTAGACTTAAACCATGCGACCACCGATGCGGGTAGGAAGTAAATAATTTTAAAAAAAATAGAGCATGTAAATAGAAAAATAAAGACGGGAATGAGAGAGAGTAAAGGTCAGTCTGCGAAACACATCTCGTTAAAAAGGATAGTGAAACAAGATATATCATGTACTTGAGGGTAATAAGACAAGTTGGCGAAACAACTAAGAATTAAAAAGCGGCAGTGAGAGTGAATAATAATAAGGAAAGAAGAGTAACTAAAGGGGAGACCAAGGGGATTGTAAGGGCTGGTGGGAGAATGGTAAGGCCAGTAGGATAATCTAGTAAACAATGATAAAATGCAGAGGGACGCAGAAGGGAAGTGGAAGGAAAATAACTGAAGAAAGAGAGTTGACACGATGTAGACAGTCCATTTTAGACATAAAGTAGACATAAAGGAAAGGAAAAGAGGTGTGGGGGTTAATTTAATGGAATACAAGTCTAAAGACTTTATGTTCATCTTTAAGGCATAGTATTTCAATCTTGTTTAGTATGGTAGTTTTCACGGAACCCTATTGGAACTAAGCTAGAGCTAAACTAAACAAATATAATAACATAATTATGGATTATTTACCCCTTTATAATAGGCTTAAAAACACATTTTTCAATAGGAAAATGTCCACTGCTCACTTATAATCGAGCTAGAAACCACTAGAATTACAACATATGCTACACCGACTAAGCTAGGACCTCATTATATTTTAACTAAGAGAGAGAGGTGTGGAATAGCAACGAATTTCTGGTTTAAGGTAGTGGCACAGTGCACATCCATGGTGTGCATTGACAACTCCAAGGTGTACACCAGTGGTAATGAAATGACGACTCTAAGGTGTACACCAGTGGTGTGCATTGACAACTCCAAGGTGTACACCAGTGGTGTGAAATGACGATTCCAGGGTGTACACCAGTGGTGTGAAATGACGGCTCCAAGGTGTACACCAGTGGTGTGTAATGACGATTCCAGGGTGTACAGCAGTGGTGTGAAATGACGACTCCAAGGTGTACACCAGTGGTGTGCATTGACAACTCCAAGGTGTACACCAGTGGTGTGAAATGACGGCTCCAAGGTGTACACCAGTGGTGTGTAATGACGATTCCAGGGTGTACACCAGTGGTGTGAAATGACGACTCCAAGGTGTACACCAGTGGTGTGCGGTGACGACTCCAAGGTGTACACCAGTGGTGTCCGGTCACGACTCCAAGGTGTACACCAGTGGTGTCCGGTGACGACTCCAAGGTGTACACCAGTGGTGTCCGGTGACGACTCCAAGGTGTACATCAGTGGTGTGTAATGACAACTCCAAGGTGTAAACCAGTGGTGTGAAATGACGACTCCAAGGTGTACACCCCTGCTGAAGAGCTAATGACGCCGTGATGTACACGAGGAATACCTTATTGCGCTAAATTGTTGGTGTTGGGACGGTAACAAGGCTAGCGTGACTAGGAGGCGGGGTCGCCGGGCATCAACACCGCCATTTTTATACCCCCTCTTTCAGGTCCCCTGTACAGTCCTCTATCGTCTTAGACCCACTTCGTGTTCAACGGGGATTAACAAACATTCAGACATTGCCATGGGATCTATTAACCTTTTGACGGCCTTAACAATGGAACTCTTTCGTACAGCAGATTTAATTAGTTTTAGGCTGGTTTCGTACCTCTTTTTACGGCTTTCAATATTTGTTAATGTAATGCTTATATTTTAAATTTACTTTTATCATTATGTAATTACAGTACAATTTACATAAAAACATCCTTTTATAAAATATTAACACTTTTTTAGTGGCTTAAAATGATAAAATGTTACCTGTATTAATTGTGCTGTTTTATAGGTTTTGACAGTGCCCGATCCAAGGGGGGCACGTTGGGACCCCCACAAGAAAAACATTTAACTTGAATTTTCTATTGTGGCTGCCTTCAATAATATTCTTCCTTAGTGAAAAACAATTTTAATAAAACAAATTGATGAGTGTGCAGTTTAATTACTTTTTAAAATAGGCTTTAAAATAAATTTTCGACAGTTTTGCTGCAATTAAAGCAAGGAAAGTTTGTATATATTAGTTTTTAGGAATTATTTATGTAGCCTACTTTCTTAAACTTTATTATTATTACATTATTTGTGTCAAGTCAAAGAGTTGTTTAATTTTTTCTTTCCTCAGTGATGCTATGATGTAATTTACATGGATATACCCCCCTCCCTCAAGATATATAAATCCGGCACTAGGTGTTGATAGTTTATATCAAAAGTGATAGCTGCAGATCATATTATGAGTCGACGTATGAATAAGTGAAAGTAGATTTAGTAACTTTTCTAGCTGTCATATGACAGCTTCCTATGAAAATTGGCTGGTGTATTTGCCCCATGTATGCTCGCATTATTCGAAGAGGTGAGCAGAGAGGGATTTAGGAAAACCTTTTAGAAACAACACCAAAATACACCAGACAAGGATTTGGACCAAGACCTTTACGCTCATCGACAAAACACACAAGACGATAATGACGTCATTAGCAACGTGTTAACTCCTATTGAGAATCCAATACCAATGAGCGTACACTTCTTTTTTAGCACCACGTCTTACTACCCTCTTGGGTTAAACGCTTAGGTACTAATTGCGTTAATGTTATAGTTATTAGGGAGGTTTAATTTAGAGGACGTGCACCTGCATTTGCCTAGAGAAAGAGTGGGAAAACCCTTTAGGAAAATCCACTCTCAATGCACCCGACCACGATCGAACCCCGATCTCCCAGTCTTCGGAAGTCTATTCTAATACGGGAGAAGCATGTTAGACCATGCAACCACCAAAGCGGATCAACATACATGTTGACACTTGCTAGGCAGCAAGCTTACCTTGCATTATTCTACTATGGAGTATAAGATCGGGCCATAACGTAGTCCGTTAAGGTTAGAGCACTACCTTTCAGTGTAAATGGAGTGTACTTTGGAAATATTTATTATGTGCACCATGGTTTGTTTATAACTCCCTAACTGTATGGCCAATGGCGTAGGTATATTGGAAATTGATACACCTCAAGAGCTGAAAATTGACATAACGTTATTTAAGAAAACTGAGGATGTGAAACTCAAGGTTGTTTTTTTAAAGTCTTTACAAATATTACGAGCGAGTTACGTCAGTTAAAACATCTATTAAGGCAAAAAGAAACACTATATAAATATATATATATATATATATTTAGAATTTAGAATTAAATATATAATGTTAAATTAAAACACAATCGGAATATTTTATTTGGAACAAAAATAATTATTTAATCTTTAAATATTTTGAAGCATCAGTCCTCTTAACGTACGAAATAAACGTCTGATACCATTTTGCATTAAAACAACAAGAGGACACCATCCCTCCCCTTCTCCTTCATATCTATATGCCATAGGTTTGGCCTCCCAACTTAACGAGAATCACGCGCATACGCCAAATAAAGGACTCTTTTTTTGCTTTTAAAAATAAAACATGTAACATTTTAACAACTCAAAAGAATAAAGGAACAAGTTTCCATTCACTTGTTTCTTTTGTTCTTCAACATCCGAAACGTGTAGGCTATTGTCGATGCAAAGTACTTCTTAATCAAAACTAAAAGGCTATTGTTTATGGATATTTACCTCACCGGCCAACACTGTCCAACATATAAAGCCGGGAAAATAAATAAAGACCACTAACGCACCATTAAGGACAAAGAATGGGACGTTGTGACGAAATAAAGGATATCTTAAAAGTTACATATTATGTGATACCAAGACGACAAAAATGGAGGCGTTAAAACCTACAGCGGTGGGCTAACAGACCGAGTTCCATATGGTCTGGGGGTTTTTTTCACGGAGAGGTGTGGGTTCCAAACTCTGTCGGGTGAAATATATTCTCTTAAATAATGTCCCTATATACCATCGCTCAAATGAAGACAAACAAATCGTTGAGAGAAAAGGTTGTAAATAAGACAGTGATTTTTCGTGTTGAGAATAAAATCATATTATTAGTGATGTTTTTTTTAAAATTTGGTTTAAAGCCAATTCAAAATAAATTAAAGCATTTTGAGTGACAGCTTTTAACCACATGTTATGCTACCTACAATTGTTATTCGCCAGAGATAAATAATTGGTTGCTAATACAAGTTGTGTGATTCAGGTAGCCTTCCCTCCACTAACCAGCCCCGTGGTATAGTGGTCGAGCACTTGGCTACCAACCGGGTTCGATTCCCTGCTGGTACTATTGGTATTTTTCCCGAAAGAGGAACTATTCAAACAGTCAACCAGGGTCTGGTTAACTAGGCTTAAGTTGGCTAAAGAGTTTCTACTGGTTCCACACCCTCATCTTATCGAAACATGGAGAAAGCCCCCACGAAAAAGGATTTACGATTAATATATTCGGACGTCCCCTGGTCAGCGGTTAGTTACTACTTGCTAATCTTCTCACATACTGGTCTACAACAATAGTCGTTAGCCTCGACACGCATATAGATATACTATATATATTATTTCTGTTGTCAACATTCCTTTTTCTCAACTAATACAAAGCCTACAGCGATGAATAAGGTATCAGTGGATAGGATTTTTTTTACCGACTTCGTTTGTTTATAATTTAAGATAAAAGACAAATCTAAATTCAAGATGATTGCATTCTGACATAAAATATTGTATAAAAAGAGGTAATGCAAATTGTAAATACGTTCACATTAATAAATTATCTTTGCTATTTTGTGTATACACTTCGCTGAGTATTTAATTTCAACAATCCAACAAAAGATTA
>CABFWB010000519.1:273389-283803 GCA_902151455.1 Timema bartmani
GGAAGGTTGAATGTGCGAATAATAAGCGTCACCAAAGTGGAACCCGTCAAGGTAAACTGAATGCACAATCGTCGAGAATCGCACATGTGGAGGGAGATCCTCCCTCCATTCGGTGCAGCCTACCTATATTATAATATTAACTTCCTCATCCAGATATCATAGTATATTGCGAGACTGAAGCAGTTGGCCTAAAAGTCAGTTGATACACTTTCAAGCCACACTGTTGTGACAAAGAAATAACATTGCAACAAATGTAAACCTGCTTTGGTGACCACATGGTGTAAGGCGTCACTGTCGATGACAGGGAGATCGGGGTTCGAATCCCTGTCAGGTGTACTGAGGGTGGTTATTTATAAATGGTTTTCCACTCTCCCTCTATGCAAATGCGGGTACACTTCCTTTAAGTAAAACCTTCATCACTGACTCACTAGCGTAATTAATACATGTGTGTATAACCTCAAGAGGTAGTAAGAAGTGGTAAAGTAAAGAGAAAAAAAATTGAAGCTTTTCCAATGGTCAGACCACAGGATTCCTGTGTCTTGTCACTTCCATTCATGCGCCACATATTCTGTGTTCCGAGACACAGGAAACAGTTGCACTTGAATGTGAGCTTAAGTGTGGTAAACTATCTCTTGACCAAAATAAATAAACTATTTCTCCAGCAAAGTTAAAACATATGAGTTTAAGTTTCTTCGTATGGTAATATCAAGAGTTCAAGGGTGTCCTGGAATTTAATGACAATGTTTTTCTATTTATTTAAAGAGTTTCTCATCTAATGCAACCGTGCTATTGATTGATATTCAACAAATGTTGATATCATTATGTGGAGAAAATTAAACTATAGGTTTGTACTGGAGCAATATTTTATTTATTTTGAGGAAAAAAAAAGTTTTTCTATAGAAATTGCAAAAACTGTTGTTTTATCGCGTCTCCTACACTCCCAGAGACACAATTTGTGACAGTCCACTATTGACAAAACGGTTTAGTCTTCAATAAGGAAAACCTAATATGTTCAATTCAAGCCCGTCTAGCACGCTTGGACGCTATTCACATTTAGTATGGAATCATTTATTACAATATTTAATTTCATTTTGAAATAGCTAATAATATTATCTTTCGTTTCCTAGTAAGAAATAATTCCCATTTCTTAGTAAATAATAATTAAGGTAAAATGAAATATTTAAAAAATACTATTTATTATAAACTATGCAAAATACATTATACAAACATAAAATTAAAACAAAAACTCCTAACGGGAAACTTTTAAAATTGATTTAGTGTTAAATTTATACAAAACAACTTCATTAAGTTTATGCTTATTATGTTTTTATATAAATATGAAAAAATAAATATTACTAATATATTTGTAAATTGTTTCAATTTTGTGGCTTTCTCTTATGCTTTTTTATCCGCTTCAGTGGCCGGATGGTCTGAGGCGTCACTTACGTGTTAGATTGGCCTGCTAAAGACGGTTATATTGGGGTTAGAGTCCCATGCATGTCCACTGAGGGTGGGTATTCCTAAATTGTTGTTTTTCCACTCTCTTTCCAAGCAAATGCGGGCAGATTACCTCTAAAATACTTAATTCTTACCCCATTAGAGTAATATATCAAACATGAGTTAGGCCTGAACAGGTAGTAATGCGCGGTGACGTGGAAACATTATTTAACAAAGGCTATGAAAATAAATTAATTATAATTATCATCCTAATTATTATCCCCAACTTTCAAAATTCCAGTGTTTAACAGGTCATAAAAGTAAATTTCAAACTATATTTTGTGCACACTCATATTTTCAGCTCTGATGAAGCAATTGTCAGATAATTACAGCATCTTCCACACATATAATAGCACTGAGGTAGTCTAATAACTTGACTGTGGAAGTGGCTTACGTGAAAGACTGATGTTTTGTGGCCCATGCGAAACGAATCTCACTTATTATAAGTTGTTCAAAATCTGAGCTTTTTGCTTTTGCATTGACATAGAGAACTGACCTTGATAATAGGCTTTATGTATAATAGAAAAGTGTGACGAAAGAAAAGGATTTATACACCCCTATACTATATTACACAAAGAGTAATAAAGCTAACTTCCAAATAATTAACAAAATTTGTTCATATGCATATTAAATTAGATTGTATGTATAACAGATATACTTGGAACATATATAACCATCTTAAACACTCGTACCCAAGAAGAAGATAGAATAAAAAATTATAGCAAACGATAAAAGAGATAATCAAACCACTACTTTCTTCCTTTATCTTACCTCCACGAAAACCAAACTCAACATTCTCATAAGATAAAGATCCAAAATAAAAATAATAAGCTCTTCCACATTTTTTTTTAACAAATATTCTGCGGCAAGAGCTCTGATAAAACGTGCACTGTTTTCCATCACGTGCAGAGACAAGATCACAAATATTCATAGTTTCTTGTTCACGGGAAAAGAGAACCTCAAGTTTTATGTTCTACACAAAATTAATTGACAAGACACTATAGACTCCATCTGATATCAATCGTTCAAAAATAACAAGTTGCAGTTCAATATAAGATTCCTTTTTACTCTACCTTTGGATACATTGACAAAACTCATTTAGGGGCATTCGAATTTGTATTTAGTTTTAAGAGCTTGGTTTATCTATTTACTTTAGGTGTTATGTTTTATCCTCTCTTGCTTGGTTCTATATTATTGACACAATCTTAAAAACTGTTTAGTGCGAACTGTTAGTGTAATATATTCGAATGGTTTTATTTAGGAGTGTGCAAGTAGGCATTTTTCGCTTAGAATCGATTTTGAGTTGAGTTTGAATGGAATCGAGATTGTTTTTTTCTAGTTCAAGTAGTATAAAGCAATATTTCTGCACGAACTATTTCAAGTTGAATTTATGTAATAGATAAATGTATAAACCATTAATAAGTACAAATATAATATTTATAGTTTTTTTGTGAAAAAATGTCTGATCATACATATTCGAATTTTTCAATAACTGAAATATAATTGTACGTTTATTTTTTTAATCATACATAAGGAAATATTTAAATTATATCTTAAGATTAAATAAAATTAATTAAACCGGGAATTTCCGAGAAAAAAAAAGCTCGAAAATTTCGAGAATCTACTAAAAATTTTCGCTCGTTGTAATAATCCTTGATTTCGAGAAGCTACTAAAACGTGACTCGAGCTTTAATTTTCGAGTACTCGCACACCCATAGTTTTATTTTGTAAAGTGATATATGTGTTACCGAAATCAAATTAGTATCAAACTTTAAGCTAGCTTTAGATAACGTATGACCGAGTTTCCCAACCTGGGGGTCCACAGAGTCGCATAGCACACAACCCTTTAAAAATAGCCTTACCAATATTTCCTGAATGACTTTCGGTTAAATGTTCGATTCAAGTACACTCTTGTTAACAAGCTAGTTGCGGAGCCAGACTTGAGGTTGTAACAACATAATTTTAACAGGACATATTTGTGTTGAGCACATATAAATTACACCAGCTATTGTTTAAACCACTCTAAATATGTAAAAAAAACTTTATTTTGTTTTGCAGATATTCTTCTATCCTTGAAAATATTGTGTTTATAACTAAAGTTCGGTGACTTTCCAGATGGAAGCCTTTATTAAATTTAAGACAAAACAATTGGTATTAGCGCAGATTTTAATGGGAATAATTTTGTAGAGCGTAGTTTTATGATTAAAACTAAAAAAGAATTACAACATTACCACCATTGGTTATGGAGATATAAGCTAGTTTATCGATGTTTGCGAATATAAGGTTTGGGGGCACACAAGGGGGAGGGGGAAGAACAGGGGGAGGAATGGGGATTTTCGGGAAAATACACCTCTTATGGTGGTCTAACAACTGGGCAAAATTCAGCTTTTATCTAATTATTCCCGACATTTGAGGGGTTTTTTTCCTTTTATTTCCTGGGCTATTAGTAACAGTTTCTAAATTCATGATACTTGTTTTTAAAACGTAGAGCATACCAATAATGGTGTCAAACAGCCGTTATAAGCACGTACGGGTGATAGTTTTTTCCTTTCCAAAACACAGAAGGGGATTTTAATGTCTTCAAAAAGTATTGGAATTATTGATGTAGTTACATATATTTATATCTGTAAAATACATCGTAAAGTGTCCAATCAATTTCAATGTCACATTTTGGAAAATATTCAAGGAGATGAAATCTATTAAAGTATAAATACCATTTTATAATAGTGAAAGATTTGCTTCTATATTTTATAAGTTTGAAACATTGAATTTATTTTAATCATGGATACATCATTATTTATCATTTTATCAGGGATAAAATTGCAGATATAAGGTCTATCTATCAAATAATATTATTTGAATCGAGTTAACTCGTTGAAAAATGTATCCTGAAAGTTGAATAACATATACCAGAATCAACAATTCTGTGAGAGATAAACCGATTGAAATGAATTCATACAGAAACAATAGTAGTTATCCACCGGCAGAACTTGGCAACGGCCAGCGTGTTCGATTAGCGTGCTCAGCTCTGTCTGCGTGTCAAGTCCTGGCAGAGTTAAAACAAGAGTGTTTTCCTCATTGCGATTTTTATGAGAGTTTTTCTTTGTTGAAAAGTATACATTAAACAAACAAAAAAGAATCCATGGTGTGAGCCCACAAGCGATCTATACCGACCGAGCGGCCACCACCATTAGCGACGATAGTGCCAACATTTGCGGATAGAAGGTATCATGTGGTCAGCACAACGAGCCTCCAGCCGTTTATCTCAGTTTTATAAACCGGAATTAGCTCATAATTTGTCCTCACAAGGCTGAGTTTGACCCCATTCCATACCCATTGCTTCAAAAAAACATTTTTGGAAGCTTTGGGAATCGATCCCAGGACCTATGACCACTAAACCACAGAAGTGGTCAATTCATTAAATATTACTTTTTTTAAATTTAAAAAAAGGTTAAACTTTTAAATCTACTCAATTTTCTTCTTCTAAATGAACATTTGTGTGGCCCTACTTTGAAATTTTTTTTGCGGAGAATATGATTGATTTTGAGTCGACACACTACCAAACCACAACAATAACAGTAATAATATTTGATAATAAATAACAGTCACCTGTCAAGAATACAACTGCACACATTTTAGACATAAAATCTAAAGATTTGTGCCAACTCTCCATCCTCTCAAAACATCATATCTTCCTCCGAAACTAGCCAAATAAATAAGTAACAAACAAACAGAAATATTTACAAGTTCACCAAAACAAAATATTGCGGCTATTCTTTTTCAATACCCATCTCTCTTTCTGTTTTCTCCAATCCTTTACCGAGCCACTGCTTAGTTCAGTGTCTACGTCCACCTCCCCCCTTTCGTCGTTATTTTGTTCCTTAGCTTATATTTATTTTGTTTGCCGGTGGTTTTGAGTCCACACACGCCCCCTCGATAAACCCTCCCCGCCTTCAGAAGGGGCCCAGAGATCAGATATAGTCGCGGCGCACACAAGTGAGGACTTGGCTGGTCCCCAGTCAGTCTCTACTACCTGCTCGGGGAACGTTCTTCTCTGCAATGTGTTTTTAGTTTGTTTAAATCCTTGGATAACTAGGGTGCACGTGTGTACTTTCCTCGGCGTCAGAAGTACAACGTGGGTTTTTAAGGTGGGGGTGTAGGGGACGCGAGAAAAGGCCAGTGTTTTCGCAGATTTTATAGAAAAATAAATTTTGCTGTCCAAAATAAATCAAATGTTGCTTCTATATAATAAACATAAAGTTTAATTATCTTCACAAAATGATATCAACAGTCTATGAATATTTGTCACTAACGTAGCGGCACTTAATAATAAACTTTTAAAAGATTAAAAAATTATCAAATTATAGGACCAATATTCAACAATTATTGAGATTAGGCTACTATATTTTGTAAAAAAAAATTAACGCATCTAATTATGCAATATTTTATTCACAGTACTGTCAAAAAATGTTTTAAAAACAGCAAATATCCGGGCCTTGGCTCAAATTTCCCTCTTTCCCACAGTAATGATAGAGCGGTGTCGCGTCCTGCGGGCGTAAGGGTTTTGTTCAACTCCAGTTTAAGATACCCCAGGGATCTTTTAGGGGTAAAAAATAAATTGGGGTAAACGATACCCGCACGTCAGCATTAGACTGCGTCATCTTCTTCCTAACTTGTTCGATCGTTCATAACAAAGCATTAACTCTAATCGTTGAAACAAACGGTAAAATTATTACTTTAGTAAAAAAAGAAAGTTAACTTCATTCTATTTATATAAGGTATGTAACGTGCACGTTCTGATCCGAACAATTATATCAGCACGTGAGAATTTCTAATGGCGAGCGTGAAAGGACCTACCAATTTTGCCGGGAAAGGTATTTTCACATATACCTCAGTTTTAGCTTATGTGGTGCTGACTGACAGTTCACAGCTGACTTCTGACAGTCAACATTTAGGTATATACCTAAATTTTGACTGTCAGAAGTGACAGCTGCTAAAGACATGTTTTTTGCAGATCATATGGTTCGGCGTAGGGATACATAATTTGGTCTGGTAGCTTTTCAAAGCCGTCAGAAGTCAGCTGTGAGCTGTCAGTCAGCACCACATAAGCTAAAACTGAGGTATACCTTCCAGGTTTATTTTACGTGATACAATCGACGTCTTTACTTAGCCCCCTATGATATTTGTACTATGGCTTTTCATCGCTCAAGAGTCCGTCGACACTGCTGGCTTTGAACACACGAAAATCTGTTCCTGAGGCAAAATACTTTACCTCAAGACCTCCAAGGTCGACCAAATAAGAATGATGATCTTACGACCAAAGGAATATATATGGTGTCAGCTAATATAAATGGTGACGAAGTGTTTGTAATTGCATCAAGCAATGACAAGATTTTCTCAATCATAACAAGGCATCCTTGCAAAAGCCAATCATCTAGTTCTCATTTTTTATTAAATCTTACTCATTGATGTGTACTTTAAAATGAAATACACGAAATACAATATAAATGTATTTTTTATAAGATTTATTGTTGAGTATAATCTAAAAGTAAGTGTTCAAAGGCATCAAAAGGTATTTGCCTAAAATTAAACTTTCTGGATTGGATGTAATAATATTGTTATGAAAACAGTTTAAAATTTTATTTTTTCTTCCCCTCGTAGTTTTTTTAAAGTAACATCTAAACCAACTTCAGTGGCCACACGGTCTAAGGTATTAGACTGTGTTTCCAATAACGGGGAGGTTAAGATTCAAACCCCGGTAGGCTTTACTGATGGTGGCTTTTCTAAGTAGTTTTTCACTCACTCTCTTTACACAAATGCAGGTACACTTCTTCTAAATTCAACCTTACTCGTTCACAACACGGTAACGTAACTATGGCCTATGCTTATAACCCGAACGGTTAGTAGGATGCGATGCTAGAAAATGCCTTCATCAAATCTGGTTTCAGCTTCAACAACAAATGTTGCGGTTAGTATAAATGAAAATTCCGAGGCAGTTTGGAATCTTGGTACTGTCCTATACTCCTCTACTTCTCACTACCAATGACCACTGTCAACGTCAAAAGCTATTTCACAAAGGCGGAGAAGCGTTTTGGGGGAGAGGGGACTCAAAGAAGTGAAGAAAGGGTTGTCAGAGGAGGGGGAAAGGGGGAGCGGCAAAGGAAGTAGATGGAGGTGTCGGTATTAGATGGGAGAAGAATAGTAAAGAACAAAGGAATAACAGAGAAAGACAAAGCAAACGCTGGTGAGTTAGTTCCCTTCACTTTTTGGTTGGCTGGTCATAGCAGTTTACACCAAACTGTACAATAATTTATGGGGAAGCCACCTAACACCCCCCCCCCACCCCACCCCCTGCCTGTTCCTCTTATTCACGACCGACAACTTGTTAAAATGGTTTCCCTCGAGTCCTCCGCTTTGCATAATCGAAAAGCGGAACTAATGTATGTATGTTTTAGTTAAGAGTGGAATATTTTGCCGCGCTCTCAATAGCAAAGATTCTTACAACATATGAGCTAGGAAAGTACACACATTAGAATAACAACCTTTTTTTCACGCGTGCTAAAGGCATTTAAATGGAGTATACTTTAAATAAAACCAAGAAAACCCACACCAAATTACATATTTTTAAAAGTGTTTTCAGGATTGTTATGAATCACGTATAAAAGAGTTTCACTCATTATTTGTACACATCAGGCGACACCTTAGCTCAGTCGGTAGCGTGTCTGGTTACTGAACTAATGGTCCCGGGTTCGATTCACGGCATGGCCGAAAAATTTATCATTGGTTAAATTTGGGTTTACGATTTCAAAGTGATGAATTAACGGCTGGGGACTGGGTGTTGTGCCTGTCCTAATCTTAAGATAGATTATAAGACATGTGAAGAAGCTACAAAAGGCCTAGACGGCCGGTAGTGGAACATATTTGGCTTGAATAAAAAACTGACCATGGAAAAAGGAATGCACTTAGATTAAATTTTACTTATGCTTACAGATTCGAAAAAAATTATTAGGCGTGCTAGTAAATGAGATGTGTGGGTGTTTAATGTTTTAATTATTTTTAATAAATTTGTTAGGAAACGGTTTGTACTTTCTTGATTGACATACGTTAATTCGAAAATATATTTATTTTGTGACCCTCCTTAATATGTTAGTTTTAGAATTAATTTCAGGGTATTGGTTGAAGTTTGAGATACAGTATTGCTAATAAATTATTAAAAACTCAATATTTGTATATGTTTTATATAGAATCTGCAAATAATGTCCCCAACTGCATTTAATTTGGAACAAAAATTTGTTCATCAAGAATTCCACAACAAAAACAAAACTAAAATGTTATAAGTAATTCAAAATTCGATTGAACTCCATTAAGTGCACACGCACTTAGTTTAATAGGACTAATCAACTGTATTTTTACACCCTATTAAAGAACACAAAATTGGAATCAAAAAAATTCTTGCTCTGAAATGCACTCAGTTATATTAATTAATAAAAGAGAACTGTATATTATACTAGAAAATTTCTAGTTTCGGAAATCCATGTATTCCATCAAACTAAGCAAGTTTTAAACTTGAGAGCATTTACTCTTCAACGGTATAGTTTTTTTTGGTGGTAAATATGGGGACGCGGCAGTTGACCTAAATTCATTTGGACTAAAAGGTATTTGCCTAAAGTTATTGGGCCTAAACATTAGTTCCACTAAAGTTATTGGGCCTAAACATTAGTTTCACTAAAGTTATTGGGCCTAAAAAACTAACTTCACAAAAGTCATTTGGCCTAAAATGTAAATTTAAAACTTTTGGGTATCTTCGGAAAGTAAAAATTACTGTTCGTTGTTTCGTCTGAATATAGATAGCACAACTGATGCGAGATAGTTACAATATTTCTAAAAACATTGACATATCTCCTACTTTACCCCAACAAATCTATAATCTTAGTTCTACAGACAAAAACAATAGATCAGATGTTAACAAAACATTAGACCAGCTTTTTTGTATATAAATTTCCGATATTATTTCCTTGTTACTATATCTTATGGTACCCGCCTCGGTGGCGTAGTTGGCTAGCGCGCTAGTCGTGTTGAGCTCGACCGCCGAGGACGGGGAGATCGAGGTTCGAACGGGGAGATCGAGGTTCGAATCTCGGTCGGGTGAACTGGGGGTGGTTTTGCCTAAATGGTTTTCCACTCTCCCTCCACGCTAATGCGGTTTCACTTCCTCTAAATTCAACCTTCCCAATTCCTAATCCATTAGAGTAATTAGTACTTAAGCATATAACCCGAACGGGTAATAAGACGCGGTGCTAAACATTATTATTATTATATCTCATGGTCATAAAGTTAAAACAATTTAAAAAAAACAGCATTTTCAGCACCGTTTACACGTGGTAAAAATGCATTAAATCGAATGATGGGGACTTTTGATAACTTATTTAGAAAGGCAAAATGAAAGTGGAAACCAATATTCAACCCACCCACTTTAAATTTGTCTGAAGTGAGGCCCAATTTTCGTTTAAAGCTACTCGACTAAAGCATTGTTAACTCTATATGAACACATTTTTTTCAACTTGCTTACATCATACGTGTTTCTTGCCCAGGGAAGTTATCATCCTGTAAACACTTCCACATTTTGTATTTTTTGTTTTATGAAGAATTTAAAAAAGATCAACGACCGTTTCATAAAACCCTTTGTAGTTTTTGCGCAACGGTTTTTATTGCTAGTATATATATATTTATTTAATAGCGTATTAGTTGAAATAAGTCGTGAGAATGCTTTGCTAATTACTAGGAGGGAAATTAGTTTAATATACTTTTTAAGCTAGAGACTTATTATTTAACCCGTGTTGTTAATAATATCACCGTAGTAAAAATAGTTACACTTTTTGGAAAAAAAATCCTGTAATAATGTTCTATATAATAATAA
>CABFWB010000520.1:8088-28699 GCA_902151455.1 Timema bartmani
GGGGGGGGGGGGGGGGGGGGGGTGAGGGGAGATACCCACGTGTATATATTAATACAAATTGGAATTTATTAAAAATAATTTTGAAATTCAGATCATTAAAAAAAATATTCTCCCCCTCCTCTATTTATTTATTGCAGATGTCAAGGTTAGAATTCCAGTTGATGGCTTCCACACGTCCATCACAGACTCTACCTTTAAATATTATTGAAGAATTACCATGAACAAAGGACGACTCCTAGATAGCTAATTGATAATAGCACTGCCGTACTAAGCAAAGGTCCCGTGTTTGATTCCCATGTCTAGGTGTAATTTTTCAATTCAAAGAATATTATATTTAAGTGTAACTAAAACCATAATTAACAACCAAAATAGTTTGGCTATTTAATTCATAGTCAATTAATTAGGTTTCAATGTTACCTCAGTAAATTCTAACTTTAGTAATCATATATAATTAGTATCCAATCTTTATCTTTGATACAATACACTCAATCAGTTGCATCTTGTAGGGTTTCTAAAGTGCGCTCTACTAGAGAAAATATTTTTTAGGCAAGTAAGATAAGAAGATCGGAGTTTGATCCCGGTCAAATGCACTGAGGATGGTTTTTTCATCTATATTTTTCTACTCTCCCTCCACGCAAATGTGGGTGCACCTCCTCTAAATTAAACATTTATAATCCCTAACACATTATTGTAAATTACAACATAGGCGTATAACCCGAACGAGTAGTAAGAAGCAGGTCTAAAAAAAAAAGAATGTTGTAATATAAGGACATATTATTGTTTTACTTTCTTGCAACTCCTAGAGTAGAAAAAAAAATTGTGATCATCAATAAAAATCGATATTTTGATTAATATCGAAGTTTCGTAACCAACTCAACACGAAAAAGTCATTTTCGCGATGCCATATCTGTATTTGTCTTTATGTCGTCCTAGAGAGGAAACAATTTTACCAAACGGGCTTAAACCTGGTTTCCATGAGGTTCCCCATAGGAGAGATTGATATATAACCCTAAGATTAAGGGTAGTCTACTTCCAAGCCAAAATAAAATATATTTTCTTTAAATTTGCTCCAATAACTTTTATTTAAATTCGTATCTAGGTAGCCTATTATTAAACATAAAAAAATTATGCATATAATTTATAAGGGAAAATTACTTGTATGGTATTTTACAAAAAGTGGATATCTCCTCAATTATTTTAAATACAAAATAAAGTTGTACTACTAATAAAAATCATTAGCTTTTTGTTTGAAATAGCTTACATATAATTTAATGAGCTCGTTTCTGGTAATAGAAATTACGAGGAAATGGCTTAACCGATTTTGAGAAAAGACCTCTCATTTTAAAAGTTAATTTAAAAGTTAATATAAATTTTCCCAGAAATATCTCGGTCTTTCATTCTTTGTTTACATCATCATGGAAACCCTGACTTGTGAATAGTTTTATACCCATTCATAAAATATTTATTTTTAGTTAAGAATAATAGCTCATTCTGTAAATAAAATATTTCTCTTTGGTTAAAAATTATAACTCAACTACTACTTGAGTTGTAGGTTGAAACAAATTAGAAAAATCATGGCAAAAATGTATATTTTATACTAAAAAAACAATAATAGTAGGTTTGAAATATATATTTTTGTTTGCATTAATACTTTTCCTTCCTTATTTTTGAATATTTACCTTTGATCACAAAACGACCTTTATAATAGCTGGTGCCTAACACATCTTTTACCTAAATTCTTTTATTGAAGGAATTAATTTCGTAGACTGGGGAAACAATAGTTACTGGAATGTTGTTATCGTTAATTCGCATTTAAATAAAAAACAATTAAAATAATTCGCAAATTAAAAGTAGTCAAGTTCGTGAAAATATTTTCTTACGTTTGGTTTTGCGCATGGATTATCAATAATTAAAAAGATACAATTTTCCTAGTACTATTATTATTAGCACCACGTCTTACTACCCGTTCGGGTTATACGCACTTACGCTAATGTGTAGTGGTAGGGTGATTGTGAGATGAAATGGAGGTCCTACAGTTTAACGTGTGATCCGAACCACGGTGGAAGCCTGACATTACACACATTCACAAGTTGTGATTAATACAAGTCTTGTCAGAGGTGAAGGAAGGGTTTGGCAATCAGAAAAATCTGTGCCGGGACCAAGGATTGAGCCCCGGACCCCAATAACAGAAGTCTGATACCTTACCCCTAGACCGCCATGTCACCTAATTTTCCTAGTAAATTTCACATATTTTCCCTCTTTGTTGGCAGTGGTTCATTTGTACAATTAGTCCTGGCTTTCATCACCATGGAAAGCAAGATTTTGTGTTTAGTTGTATATCGGTGAATAAAATGTTTCTATTTGGCTAAAAATAATAAATACAACTCAATTCTTACCCGAGTGGTATGGTGCAACGAATACTTATAGAGCTGGGAGAGGGACAGTTTCAAAGTCTTCATCTTGGGAGTAAGGGGGAAAATATACGTTATGATTCAAATTAAACACCAAAAGCTAAATATTTATGTAAATTTGATAGCCTTTGACGAGTAAACTTTTAACTAGAAAGTATAAAGTCGAGTGAGGGTTTGAAAATATAGATATTTTCGCAATAAAAAGATCAGAATACATTTTAGCGCAATAATCTGTGGCCATAGTTGCAACGATTCACTTGTCATTTTTATAAAACCGATAGTTTTTGAGCTTTGGAAAATTTATTTTTAATTTGAAGTCTATAAAATGTGGAGTGTATTGCTATGATCTTTGGCGAACTAAGATATTACTTTTTTTTATTTATGTGTGTCTGTAACACTATATTATATTATATAATTTATTCTTTTTGGTGGAAATCGATGGTATTTTTTCCATTATGTTTCTTTAACCATGTATTTTTATCCCATCTCGCATATCTTACGAGTTTTTAATAAATATCTCCATTTTTATGTTAAGGAGCAAGAAATTCTGTGCATTGCAGCATACCATTTATTTGTTTACTGTAAAAAAATTAAATTTTATTTTACAGAACATTAATTATTATTAAATGGAGTTTAAATATTTGTACGTTTTTCATGTCTTACTATCCATTCGGACTAACCGTATACTTATAGTAATAAAAGGAAGTGTTTGCCTGAAATGTTTAACATAGGTGAACGGAAGGGGGTCCGAATGCACCTTATAGCTGGATTTTTAAATTTTTAATTAGGTACCTTTTTAATTAGGCTATTCTTTACAAATTTTTGAAGAAACTATTTTTAATCTGGTTTAGAAATACTTATAAGAGATAACGTTTCAAAATGGAATCGGTCACCAGGGGGAGGGGGAGGGGTGCTTATATAATTCTTATACCACAGTGGGTCACGGGCAACGCCGTGCGGGATTGTTAGTTTATAATAATGGAATAGGGAGGAAGGCAGGTGTACAAAAGTTGGTGAAGAAAGTGTAAAAAAAAAAGTTTAAAGACGCATTTGTAGACACAAGGGTAGAGGTGTCAACGTCATCTAGTGTGGTTGGTCATTGATGGAGAGGTCGGGGTTAGGATCATGGTTGGGTGTACTCATGGTGGTCTTCCTAAATATTATTTACCCTCCTCCCACACAATTCGCTTTTTTTTATGTCATCCATTTTAACGTGAATATAATGATAGTCCTGGAGGGTAGTAAGAGGCGGTTTTTTGGGGGAAGGGGGGAAGGAATGTAGGAAACGACCTTAATATACCTGATAGAGATTTGGTCCTTAATCTCGACGTCATCGCTAAACCATAAAACACGAGACTGACAAGTAAGTCCAAAGGTAGTGGGTAAAGATCAAGTTAGTTTGTAAGTCGTGTGTTGATACAACCTTAAGTTTGTTAGGTGTTACTTCAATCCGCTTGTCCCCTCCCGCTCCTCCCTCCACACAAACCCAACGAGAGCAGCCTTGACTCCTGGATCGGGGCCCTCAGCAAGTGGTAGTTGTAGCAAAACGGATTTCGTATCGATTGTTCTTGCCCTCTACTTTGCCGGGTGACCTTGACCTCATAACTCAGTACTTCCTCTCCGTCCCTCTTTTCTCCTCCATGCCACTGGCCACGAATAAAACATGCATCCGGGAAATATGAGAGGAATGTTTAATTACTTTTTAGACTAATAAAAAAAATAGGCGTTGTGCAATATCATTGGTTCAAAAGAGTAAAAAGACGAGAACACATCAAATATTATCATTTTAAAAGTTAACAAAAAAACGGGTGACTTCCAAAGTTATCATTAAACATTTCAAAAATATTATTTTCGCCGATGGCACTTTTTAGCTCAATTTGAATGAAACTTTTTAACCTTATACTCTCAATATTCAATCATCATAGCTACTACTGACATGATTTCTAAATTATGGTTAGTTTTAATTAATTTATCAACTAGCTAATAATAAAACTAGTTATCTAGCTCTAAAATATGTTCTTTACTTGTGACGTCACAGAAAATCTAGCTAGGATCTTCCATATTAAAGTGTCTACGTTCTATTTGACAAGTTTTAGATATCTTCCATCTAAACAAAAACAACAATTTCGACACTTTAAAGGTTAGAGATCCAGCTTGTCAGAAATAATTGTAGCTTCTGGTTTTCCTAGTGAATTTACAGCTCACCTGTACAATCAATATTTGTTTACAGCAACATGGAAACCCTGAGGTGTGTTATTGTTTAGATCTACCATTGATAACAGGTTCATCCTCAGTCGGTTATTACTCTTATGATTGGTTGGCTGCAGCTCTTAGCATGATTGGTTGGCTGCAGCTCTTAATTTTGGCCAATCCTGGGTCAAATTGTGTACATATTAATCGTACCTTCTTCTGCCAACATCATCATAATGGTTGAAATTTCTTCTTCCCTCTTTAATATTTAAAAATTTGCCTCTGGCCACAAAATTACCGTTAAATTAGTATTTTACCGATATTCTTTGATTAAGAGAATACGTTTCCTAAACAGTGAATTTTTTAATGGTACTATAGTTATTTGAATTTGAATCAACATCATTTAAAATTATTCACATTTTAAAAGTCAAGTAGTCAATTTCACGAAAAGAACTTATTTCATAACAAATATAATGTTATTTGATTTCATCCTCACAGTAATTATTTGCTTACACAACCCTGGAAATACACACTTATTAATAAACTTTTAACATAAATTACAAGATGTTCTGCACAATCTCCTAACATAAATAACAAAAGCTTGAGGTTATTTTAGTTGATGATATCGAGTTCAGTCTATAATCAATAAGTTTTGTTTATTTAGATCGGACCTACGATAAAAAAGAAAACTTTCCGCATGAAAATGACGGATAAAGTGATCCCATAAACATGTTATTATCGTGATGTAGTTAATATCAACTATGAAAATAAAAATAAAACACTTTAGATATTTACGAATTTGGCCTCATCAGTCGACGACACGCGCCTATATTGATTGCCTCGATAATTACAACCCCTGAATGCAAAACAATTTGGAATAGGATTGATCGCTTGTCGTTTTGGGGAGAATTGGGTCAAGTTGGAAACGAAACGATCCACACCCACAGGACAAACATTTATATTATTGATAGCATCTCAGGGCAAAGGAATTGGAGTGAGAGCTGTAAGCAGTTTTCTGAGAAAGCGAGTTGAATTGGTTCTATTCACTTCTTGATAACAAAATAGATACAACGAAACGCCTAATAAAAATAATATAGGTTTAGTTAATTATTCCCCTAGTTAAATGTTTGATAGTTAATCTAGTAGAGTTGTAGGGGGGGAGAATGGGGGATAGGGGGTCCATATATTCCCATGAAAATTAAGTAGGTTATAGTGTTTTTGTTTTTTTACTGTTCATTTTACTTGCCAAAAGCTAAAATATGTATGGTATATATATATATATATTATTTTTTCATAATATCCACCTTCAATATGCATTCGTTAAAACTTCCCACGGTAACAATAGCTCTGTCAATATTTCAAATAGGATATTGATTTTGAAAAACTAATAAAATTCTTCGGAGAACAAATGACCCCAGTAGGATGTAATGAAGTTGTTTTTTTTTCTGAATGGTGTCTACGATCCATTAACGCAAATGTGGGTACACTTCCTCTAAATTCAACCTTTCTTATTTCGGTTATAATATCGTAGTTATTCATAAATAAGCGTAAAGCTCGAATGTGTAATAAGACGCAGTGCTAAAAAGAAATTACGTTTCTTGGAATGAAACAAGTTATAGAAAAGTAGTTGACTATATTTGTCATTTACTGTGAGATTATAAGAAAAACACTCCCTCAGCTTCTTGTATTGTATTTATTACACCCTCCAACTCCCCATGTGGTGCTTCAAATGATTTGTTTAGCACCACGTCTTACCACCCGATTGGGCTATACGTCTATGTACTAATTACAGTAATGTGTTAGGGATTATACAGGTTTAATTTAAAGGAAGTGCACCCAAATTTGTGGAAAGCCATTTAGGAAAAACCACTATCAGTGCACCCAACCGGGAGCGAACACCAATCACTGCGTCTTCAGTAGTCTAGTCCATTGAGAGAGTAGCGCTTTAGACTGTGTGGCCACCGAAGCAGGTTTTTGAATGATATTGCTATACTACACCAATGTTCTAGTTGATACCACCCACCCACCCCCAGACGCCTAGGAAAAATGAATTTCCCATGGCTTTGGCAGTTGCTACTGTTTAAAAAGAGGGGAATATTGTTAACATAATTTTGACAATTATTATGAATGCACGAGTGTATTATAATTATCCACGTATGACTAATGGTTTGTCTATTATCAAATATGTTTCAATAAATTAATTCAATTGAGCCCAAAAATAATTATTTACAGACAAACTATTGGTCATGCATGGATAATTCTAGTACAATTTTACAATAATAGAGAGCGTATGAATTATTTTTTGCATGATATGTTGAATAGTTTTCGAGAAAGGCACATGTACAATGACAAGTTGAGTACAGACAAAGGATTCACCTCAAAGGCCTCCTTCATTTATGCATCGCTCCAAAGGTGAGTTATCAAATTTTTGAATATAGCAAGTCCTTTTTTTTCCTTTCTCTCGACACCTCGGAGAGAAAATATTGTGATTATAAAAAATTCCAGCTCAAGATTTGTTATATCTGGGGTGTCCATATGGTCCCTCAGAGAAATTTTTGGAACCAAACATCCAACTCTAAGATTAAGGGTAGCTTACTGAAAAGAAAAAAGATTTAAAACTGATTTTCTCAAAACAAGATCTAAAAATTTATATTAAATTTTATATCTAGACATTTTTATCATTATAAATTAGATGGCAACTCTCATTTTCTTATGAAATTGAATTTGAGAGTACTTTACAGAAAGGAAATTTTCTAATTTTGTTTATTTCTCCGCAACTATTAGAGATAGAAAATAATTTACCAAGGTAAAATTGTAGTACTATTAAAGATAAAAAATCTTTTATTTGAAATATATTTTTATAAAATCAATAGTTTCTGAGCTGTAAGCAAATTTATATACTTTATAATTCAGGTCTTTAAAAATAAATTTAATTCTTATGCTCTTTGGTGGACAAAAATGTTTCTCTTTTCTCAATTTTTCTGAAACATTGTTCCTAGTTCCTAGTGCCATGTAGTAAGTAAGTGACTGTGTATATTAAATATTTATAATATTTTTTGTAATGTTTCTACGAACAATGAATAGATCTATTATTTCATTTCACAAATCTTACGAGTTTTTAGTAAATGTTTATTTTAAGATAAAAGCTAGAGAAATTCTGTGCGGTGCGCCATACCATTGTTTTTACGATCCTGGTTTCTCGGATTACTAAGGAGGAGGTGTACTCACTCAGGACTCCTTCTGACAACGCCGGTGAATATGATGATAGCCTGGTTGGGAAGTGTAAGCTTCTTTCACAATCTCACGTTTCACCGGATCCGGCAAAAACATGAAGAAAAGGGTTTCCAATTTGTGCCATCATGTTTTCATCAGGTCCAGTTTTAGAATGTGTTTTCCTACCATGTTCTGAGAGCGCTCTCAGTCCAATTTGGACCAAGGGTCGAGGTGCTCTCATTGGTATGTGGTACTTTAGTAAAATACATAATCGGAAAAAAGACCGAACATGTCATTTTGGGATGAGTATGGGGCATTTGATACTTTTTACAAGGAACTCAAGATTTATAAAAATAAGGTTTCAAATTTTTTTTTTCCCCCACCCAAACGTCAATTTCATCTTTGTAAGAACTACAGTATCAATCACAGCCTCTCCTTCAGAGTCACAGCCCAAATCTGAGGAACTGCATCCTGTCTAAAGAAATGATTGCAGTAGCTATCTATTCTTCATTCTAATAAAAACACAACCCAGGATTTCAACGAGCAAAACACTCCACCACAGCTCCATTTGGCGTTAGGGAACCTAGCGGCCCAGTTGACTTGTCCGGCTGCAATCAAGCGCCTGACCTGAAACTGATCGTGTGAAGATCACCATTCACATCAATGTGTGAACACTTATAAGATTTTTATCAGTTTCACAACCTGACTGGCCAAACCTGATAAGGTAGTCTTAGGTTCCCTGACGCAGGATGGAACTGTGGTGGGGTATACTCTGCAATACGCGCGTTCCCAAAATTCTGTTTTCCCTGAGAGGTTTTTAGTTTGCTTTTCTTAGTGAGTGAAGTTTCGTACAATTCTTGTGTTATGTTTTGATTAGTGTACAACAGGGATGTGGTATTGAAAGAAAAGTATCGATACTTTACTCAATAAAATATCGGAAGAAAAGTATCGATAACAGTAGATATCGGTATCGAAACGCATATAAACTTTTCTGCTTCGTCTGCTTGGGGGTTGACTACAAAAGATTGTTTTGTTTAGTTTGTGATGACCGTGATCATTGATAAAGGAAAGGGTGGTAAGACACTGTAAGACTGGTTGCCACTCTCCCCGTCAGGGATCAGGCTGTATTGATAAAAAAAGATGAAAGAACAACTATGATTTATGATAAGCTAAAAGAGATTGAGTGCAAGAATTGCTTTTGGCCTATCATGCAGAAAATGAGTAAGAATTGAGAAATAGTGTAATTTGTTCTTCCTCCACACTCAAACAAGTAAACACTTCATCCCAGCATGAGTGAAGATAGCAAAAAAAGTTGTTTCTTTCGATACCAATCTGATACCGTAGTGTGAGTAATAATATCAGTAAAATAATCGGAAAAAAGTATCGAGAAAAAAACTACTAATATCGATGTTAGTAAAGTATCGATACTTTTTTCCAATCCACAAGTGTACAGAATTAGTATTGAAATAGAACTCTCGATCTCATTCGTTGAGAATGGACCATACCTTTGTGACATATCAAGTTATGACTACGAGGACAGAGTGGAAGCAACCTACCAGATGGAAGAATGTTTGCTATGTCCTCAGATAGGTTCTTGATAGGATACTTGGCTAAGATAACCACTTTGGGTGAGTAATAAAGTACCCATACTCATCAAGCTTTTTAAGCAAAGAGTGTTTCCAAAATGCCCTGTTGCGTCTTTTTTACTTGTTTTATTACGTCAGCCACGAAAGTACCACACGGAAATAAGAGCATAACG
Organism: Timema bartmani; assembly: GCA_902151455.1. Taxonomy (NCBI): domain Eukaryota; kingdom Metazoa; phylum Arthropoda; class Insecta; order Phasmatodea; family Timematidae; genus Timema; species Timema bartmani. The sequence continues at coordinate 17,662 of CABFWB010000520.1, forward strand.
ATTCATGTTTGAGATCAGACTGAGAGCTAGATCTCTCAGAGCATGGGAAGAAAACTCAACGTTAAAACCCAACCCTATCGAAAGCCCGATGGGAAACCTTTTTTTTCTTCAGATCTTTACCGGTGTAAGTGGACAACATTAGTTTCAGGATATTATCAGTCTGAATGCAGGAAGGACTCTAGTACAGCAATAGCACGAACTCAAAAATGGAATCTCTTTGACACCCAACAGCGGTCTAATAATCTCAATGTCGACTAGAAAATTCATGTTCAAGGATACTAGTGATACTTTATTAAATCTCTCACACCTTAGTTATTTGCCAAAGCCTTCATTACATCAACAACAGTGTTTTTCAAATCCTATCTTAAAAAGGAAAAAAGAAAGACATTTAATTAGAATATTATTATGTCAAAAGCCTTTGAATATTTAGATGGGCATATATTTAATAATGCTTTGAGCAGTGGTTGTACCTGAATATTTGACACTTAACCTAACTTAGCTTAACCTAATCTAACCTAACATAGCCTAACCTAACCTAATATATGCAATCAAATTAATAAAGGTTCTAAAAGATACATTAACAAATGAGTTCTGATTTGTTCTGGGGTCTGACTTTTGTACTCACATACATACAGCTACAATTCCTAAGGGCGGCATTAACAAAGAACCAATACCTAAGAATTTCCTAGTCTAAATATGTCCTGGATAGTGTGAGAAAGCCGCATCACCTAGGAAAAAAATTACACACAAACACAATCGTAAATTGTGGCAGAACCAGGTCTTCTTACGATAAACATAATGTTTTCTTATTAGTCCGGCAGTTTTGTCGAAGAAACGTTTGTTTTAAAATGATTATATATCCACTGTTATATGGAACTGTGAGTGGTGGTGTATGTTTGTGGGGGAGATCTAAGGAAAAGGAGGGCGGAGAGTTGTTTCTGAGAGTCGTTGTATTAGGAGTAAGGGTAGGACATTATTTTGGGAGGACACGCGACAGAACGCGATGTCACCGGAATTACCTGAATTATTAGTCAGCTACTTCCTAAAAGGGACATACACCCACGACAGGAATACACACGCTGAGTCACCTCACGAGAAGAATCTGAATAATTCAACTTCTGTGTTTATAATGTATAAATTATTTAAGTTAATCGATGGATGTATAAATGCCATCAAAACAAGAGTTCCCCGATGACAATTAAAAAAAAGAGAAAGTTAAAAAAAAATTATTTTGCTATAAATTTGCACAAATATCACGAAACGTCCCATCTGGTACTGCGCATCACTACAGTCCAATTTGAGTAGGAACAGTCTTAATTTGACAGCTATAAAAGTAACTAGAGCTCAGTTCACAAGTCATGTGATCTGCAGCTGTTTATTCTGTTAGATATTATTATTATTACCTAAAAAATAAACCTAAGAGTATATTAAAATAAAATTAAATACTATCAATGTTAGCTGCGAAAAAAAGTTTGAATTTTTTAAAAGGCTCTTCCTCTTATTATTATTATCACCGCGTCTTACTACCCGTTTGGGCTTTACGCACTTACGCTAATGTGTAATGGTAGGGTGATTATGAGATGAAATGGAGGACCCACAGTTTAACGTGGGATCCGAACCACGGTGGAGGCCTGGCATTCCTCACATTCACAAGTTGTGATTAATACACGTCTTGTCAGAGGTGAAGGAAGGGTTTGGCAATCAGATAAATCTGTGCCGGGACCGAGGATTGAACCCCGGACCCTCAGCATAAGAGTCTGACACCTTACCCTAAGACCACCAGATCACCTATTAAAAGGCTCTTGTTATGAAAATTGGACGGTACAAAACCTGTGATTTAGACCCAAAAAAATAGTTTAAAAGGATATTTTTCGTAAAGTTTATGGAAAGTGTACCCGAATATGAATGTAAAGAGGGGGGGAAACATAAACAAATTTCAGTACATCCGGCCGGAATATATCCTGGAAATTCCCGTCACCGGCAAACCTAGAATAAAGATACTGACTCTCAGCACACAACACCCATATCTGCATGACCACCAATGAATGATTTAACGGCTTAATCGAAGGTATGAATATGAGTAGGGCGGTCAGGATAAATGCACCCTTATTAGAGTACAGAGATGATGGAATGATCAACCTGATAAATCGCACATCCCTCGCGTGAATCCGAATGATAATTGTCCTCAATAAAACCGTTCATGGTGAGTCTGACGCCTCAGACCACATAACAGGTAGTAAATAAATGTAATTTTTGGAAAAATTGGATTCAAGTGAGTTGATATCTATCAATTAACATAAGGATTCTTTAAATTTAAAAATGGCACCTGGACAAGGGAATCGAACCTGGAACCTTTAAGTTCAAACCATTGCTCTAACCACTGAGCTATCCAGGAGTCGTTGTGTGCCCAGGGTCATTCTTCACTCGTATTTTAAGGCAGAGTATGTGTTTGACGTGCGGAAATCATCAATTACATATGAGTGATCAATTAAGATCACAGGCTATCAGATAACCCAGACACACATATGTAACTGATGATTTCCGCACGTCAAACACAGACTTTGCTTTAAGATATGAGTGAAGAATGACCTTGAGCACGGGACAGTTCCTGGATAGCTCAGGGGTGAGAGCATTGGCGTACTAAGCCAACGGTCCCGGGTTCAAATCCCGTATTCAGGTGGCATTTATAAATTTAAAGAATATTATATTTAGATGTGATTATAACCGTAATATCCTAATATAGTAGCTTTGATATTTAATCCATCACAATTAACAGTACTGTATAAGTACACGAATTACAAACCAACTTAACCTAAAACGGTAGATTAAATACTATGTATTCAGTCGTAGCAGATATGTTTCCAAATAATTAAATCACAGGATGATCGCGTTTATAGAAGAAAATATTTTGTCCATCAACCAGAATCGAACAAATATCTCCTAAACTTTAGTATAAACACTATAAACACTGAGTTACGTGGGCCAGTTTCCATAATTTCGTTTTAAATTACATTATCTATTGTCACTCAATACATGTCACGCGGATAAATTATAACAATTTGGAGATAATTTAGTGACGGTTTCCTGTAATAAACACTTTGCAGTCAACATAATATTCCCACGTGATGTCAATATCAAATGTTGATCCATCATTTTGTAGGTCACATTTCAAACAAGCCTCTTTCCATGAACAATATATTTTTTAATTTAAAATAAAAAATATATATAACTTGGTCATTACTCATTAATATGGCATGGCAACTTTATCTAGCAGGAAAGTGGAATATGATAAACGGGTTTTAATTAGAGAGGACTGTAGTTACCACCTATTATACTCAGCTTCGGTTTTAGAGTAAATCCGATGGTAAAGAGTATTCCCAGACCCAAGGGTCGTTTATTTGTATAAAGGATAGCGGCAGATCTACCATGTTGAATGTTGGTTGGATGAATTCCTTATCTGAACTTCACAGATGTATTTATTTCTTATATTCAAAATATTCCAGTATAATATAATTTAAAACGCTTAAAGTAGCTTATGTTTAACATTACCAAAAAATGCTCGCCTTTATATCAGTACACGTAGAACAAATCCACCAAATCCTAGTTAATAAGTTATTTATGTTTTATACTAAAATATATTTATATTATATATTGAAAGGCACATAGACATATAATGTATATATATAGACCTGCAAATACATAATTTATGTATAGACCTATGTATATATAGGATTATAATATATATAGGTGTATATATATACATAATTTATATATATTTCATAATGGAATAAGTCTTAAAAATACTTTTTAAATTAACATACCAATTTGTATCCATATTCGTTATCTTATCTGTCAGGAAAAACGTGGTTAATTTAACTGGGAAAAATATTTTTATTTTATTTTATTCGTCTCAAGCTCAAATTAGCCAAAGGCTCAGACTCACAAACTCGGGGTGAATTTCGGAACACAGCCTATAAAAACATACAAACATGAGCGCTTGATTAATATATTCTATACTTTTGTTTTTACCACCGGTCTTACTACCCATTCAGACTATGCAAATTTTAATCACTTTAGTAGATAATTGACGAAAAATCTAATTTATAGGAAATGTCACCGCATTTAAGTGAAGAGAATATGGGGTACCATCTGGGAAAAAAAACTGACTTATCTGACATCTGAAATCTAGACCAGAAGAGCCTGACGTTTAATCTTCGTGTCCACCGATCTAGATCCACACAAGCTATTCTATGCTACGTATTTAAAGTTATTAATGAATATTGAAAATATTTTCCCATATGTTTATGTGAGTTAAACAAATAATCTAAGAAGTATTTATAAAATAATGTTTATAGAAATTCCCATCATCAAATATTTAAAGTGATAAAAAATATGTAACAATGTTTTAAATAGTTTATGGTTTTTTTGTCATTAAAAATTATGTACACCCTAAAATAAATATATTATTTTTCGTGTGAATGTAAGACTGAAGGCCAGGTAATAATATGAAAATATGACAGACCAGTGGGCCTGTTAAATATGTCTCGTGTGCTGGTTATGGACCACGGGCCTTGAGTATGCGAATCCTGATATAGATAATAGGCCTGTCAACCATACACCTTTTTTTGGGTGCCGGATCTCATAAAACGTAGATATCCAAGGTAATCTCAAGGTAAAAATACGAGGCACGTCCAGAAAGTAAGAGCACTGGTTGTTCTCTCATGCTGTGAGAAGTTTTTTCCAAGGTTGGCAACCTTGAGTGGTAGTGGGGGTTCTTCTGAACACAACGAGCACAGGTGGACCTCGTTAGTATGAAAACTCGCCTAGTAGTGTCCGTTTGTGTGAGATATGTCGATAAGAAATCCCGACAAGTGCGAGGTGCACGCTCTCATCAAGTTCCTTCTCGCTGAAGAAAAAACACCGACTGAAATTTTTTCATGAGTCAAAATTGTTTATGGCGAAGGTGTTATGAACTGAACGAACGTGTTTAAGTGGTGTCGTGAGTTTAATGAAGGCAGAATGAATGATCATGACGATCAGAGGTGTGGAAGACCTTCCATTTTGACTGATGAGTTGGTGCAAAAAAATCTAGAAAACTGTTCGTGAAAACCGCCGATTGACAGTGGATGAAATTTCTGCGATGTTTGCACAACTCTTCAGATCTCTCTTACACGAAACAATTACAGAAACGCTGGGATTCCGAAAATTGTGCGCAAGATGGGTCCCAAAACAACTGAACAGAGCAGCACAACGTGAATCGGGTCGTTAGCGCTCGCGAGTTCCTTGAGCGATTTTAATTGGAAGGTGAGGATTTTCTGAGCTAGATTGTCACTGGAGATGAAACCTGGGTGGCTCATTACACTCCTGAAACAAAAAGACAGTAATCAAAGTGGCGGCACACCAGTTCCCCATCTGCCAAAAGATTCAAAACCTCAATTTCGGGCAAAAAAATTATGGCCAGTAAGTTTTGGGACCGAAAAGGGATAAATTTGATCAAATTTCTGCTTCAGGGGGAGACAATTAATGCAGCACGATACTGTGAGACTCTAAAAAAGCTCAAGAGAGCAATTCGAAACAAACGGAGGGGAATGTTGACGAAGGGAATGCGCTTGTTGCACGACAACGCCCGTCCAGACATGGCCAAAGCCACCAAGGCGCTTTTGGACTCATTTGGTTGGGATATTTTGAACCAGCCCGCATACTCCCCTGTCTTGGTGCCTTCAGACTTTCATCTTTTCACCTCCTTGAAGACTCACATGGGTGGAAAAATAATTTAAACCGACGAGGAGGTGAAACAATAGGTCCTGAACTGGAAGAAGCAGATGGCGGGAGAATTCTTTGAGGAGGGCATCAAAAAGCTTGTGCCACGGCTCACAACCTGCATAGAACAGGAAGGCGACTACGTGGAGAAATAACTGACATACTTACCAACAAAATCCTGTTAATTTTGTTTTAAATACAATTTTTTTTTTTGAATAGAAAAATCGAGTATTCTTACTTTCTGGACGTGCCTCGTAATTCACGATTATAATACTTTATCTATATGAAACAAGAACAAATTTAACCAATTATCACTAGGAGTAGTTATATCCTACACTGGTGGTCACGTGGTCTAAAGCACCAGACACGCAAATATTGTCTTGCTTGTGACGGGTAGATAAGGTTTGACTATCAGCCAGTTACATTATCGGTGGGTTTTTTTTATATTATTTATCACTTTGGAGTTCGTATAACCTTTTTATGCTAGTGCAGATGATTATCTAAATCACCTTCTTCTAATTTCCCGTAAGCTACCTTCCTCTAAATCCATTTTTTCTAAACCACTTTCCCCAAAATACCTTCCTATCTTCTTATAAACTATCTTCCTCTAAGCAACCTTCCTTTAAATTACCTTCTCCTAAACTACCTTCCTCTAAACTACCTTCCTCTAAACTACCTTCTTCTAAGATAACTTCCTCTAATCTAACTTCATCCAAAATACCTTCCTCTAAGCTACCTTCCTCCAAACCATCTTCCTCTAAACTACCTTCCTCTAAACTACCTTCCTCTAAGCTAACTTCATCCAAAATGCCTTCCTCTAAACTACCGTCCTCAAACCATCTTCCTATAAAATACCTTCCTCTAAAACTACCTTCCTCCAAACCATCTTTCTCTTAGCTACCTTCCTCCAAACTATCTTCCTCTACACCAACTTCCTATAACCAACAGTCTTTAAACTATCATGTCCAAATATACTTTCGTCTAAACTACCTTCCTCTAAACTATCGTCCCCCAAAATACCTTCTCCAAACTACCTTCTTTAATCATTTTTCTCCCTCCAAATAACCTTTGTCCAAATTACCTTCCTTTAAATTATCTTCCTCTAGGTTAGCTACCGCTAAACTAACTTCTTATAAATTTATTTCATCTAAGCTACCTTCCTCTAAACTATCTTCCTTTAACTATCATTCTCCCTCACTAATCTTGAAACTAAGTAGAAAAATTGTGCTGCGTTTAGTAACTAAAAGCTCTATCAAACCTTTTGGGTTCATTTTATTGCGTGTGATATTTAAGGAACCACACCTTCCCCTAAAAAAAGTCAGAGGTTTCTCCTGTTACTTTCATATTTAATAATCCTGTGGATGCCTCATTTAAAAATCGTGGGTTATATCTTTTATTTAGAATGGCCATTCAAGCTGGGGGGTGACCGAACCTCCAAAATGGCCACACGTGGGCTGGTATTACATGAACCAGACTATCCTTGTCTCTCTCTAATCGGTGCTAGGCTCGCCTGTACGGAAACTCATTAAAATAATTTCACATGAGGCTTCGTAATATACCTCATCCTTCTTGCACCTTTCACCCTTCCCTCCAATCCCTCTTGCCCTTCACACATTTAACCTCTGTGTCTCACCCTTACTCGCAGACAACCCACTCTCCTGAACCCACTACGAAACAGAATGTATCGATTATAGAAGCCGAAATTATTAACTACAAGATATTGACGGCCTGTCTCTATTTATGCTCAAAGTGAAAATTTTTAAGGAAAAAAAGTGGAGGGGGGGGGGGGCAAAAAACAATATACTACCCTAAAATAAAACCCCTCTTGGAAGTTGATGTCTTCACAGATATTTGATTAATTTGTGAAATTAAAATGCTAGAATCATCGAATCATTTTATGATACCAAATATATCGCATCACTCGATAACAAGACTTCTAAATGTATTACTTATCAATGATTATGTAAAACAACATAATACGCTCAAACACAACAAGGTAATTAATTTAGCGCAAAATACAGAAACCACTAAACATTATTTTTAATATTTATATATATAAAATTAGAGAATATATATAAAATAAATGTATGTAATTTATATAACATATATAATATATGTAAAAAATATATAATAGATATAAAAGATAATATAATATATATAAAATATACATAATATATTTATAATATACCTAATATACATACAAAATAATTGTATGTAAGAATATATATAAATAATATATATTATTTAATTATTTATTTTATATATCTAATATATATCAATTTTGCTTATATATAATATATATTATGTTTATTTGTTCCTGTATTTTGCGCTGAATTATTATTATTATTATTATTATTATTATTATTATTATTATTATTATTATTATTATTATTATTACTATTTAGTGGTCCACAGAATTACAGATGCAACTTTTACAGATTCAGAGGTAGAATACACAAAAAAGAATTATAGTGCCTAGATCTGAGGCTTTTATTTAGTCCTAACAGAACATGGGAAACTGTAAAAAAAAAATAAAGTTCATCACGGAAAAGGAAACAATCCAAGCCCAACATTTAGTTCAACAGGAAAGCGTGTAATCCAATAACGTTCATCGTTCTAAACAATGAATTATCTTATACAGCCAATCAAAGGCCCAGTTTACTGTCAACTTCCCTTATCGCCCAAAAACAGACGCCTCCATCGGGTACAAACCAAATAGGTTCTGAGATCTTGGGGGAAAAATGATATAGGTCTACGAACAGATATAGTGTATAGTTAAAACTTATAACTGATATAGAACCCTTGGGGGAAATTCGTTAAAGGTAGTTTATTAATGACATTTTTATTTTTATTTGAATATTTTAAATGATGGTTTTAGTCATTTAGCTCAAAAGGGTATATGTTAAGTTGTTTACATTATAAATAATAATATATATTTGTTTTTTCTAAAAAAATATTAATTAGTGGTTAACTGATGACTGATTTTTGTAAAATTTGAATTTTTTCAAAAACCTCTGATGATTTTGTTCAAAAGTGGTATCAAGGGACTATTTTACATGATAAATAATAATGCATACTTATTTGTTTGGAAAAATAATTTAAGTGTAGTTTAATAGCAAATTATCAAAAATTTGATTTTTTTAAAATTAAAATTAAAGAGTTTAAAATGGGTATTTGGGAGGGGGGGGGGAAATCATAAAAAATAAGAATGTGGTATTATTTTTAAAAGTTAAAAATAATTTTAGGTTATGTTAAAAATAACCAATTTTTAAAAATTTTAAAAAGTGTAAACAAGAATTTACCATAGAGTATTTTATGCGATTAACAGGATGATGACCTTGTTTTTATGAAAAAGATTTACTTAACTGTAGTTTACCTAAATCTTATTTTTGAGAATTTTCTTCGAAGCTATAATAAACAGTATGATAACGTTGTGTGATTGTGACGTACATACTTTTTTTATAAAGTTCAATTTCTCTCCTTCCCCCTTCCCACTACTACCTTCCCCCTCCTTTACGCCCTCTAAAAAAGACAACACTATATTGTTCACAGCTTGAGATTTTTGTCCCCATTATACCGTCAGGAGATGACAAGCTCATTTTTAGCACCCCCGCCCTTTCTTCACTCACTCGACCGAAGGTCCTTACTCATTCCACTTTCCTCTCTCCATCTTTGACGAATTTCTCACTCTCTAGTCTAGGGTCTAGGTATTCTAGTGGAAATTAAAACGTCGCTCTAAGACAAGAAATAATAAAAGAAAGCTCCTTAAGGCGTGCCACGGTGTCCATATTAACACTTAGTTTCTCTTCCCACCACTCTCCCATGCGTGTGGGAGGAGCCTTTCTCGTAGACAATAAAAAACCGTAGTCTTAAAAAAAGTTAAAATAAATAAATAATTATCAATTTTTTGTCACTATATGTACCCCCGAACTCAAAAAAACGTTTAATAATTCTGTTTTAACCTGGAGCTAGAGCCGAATATGATTTGACCTGATGGTCTAGAGGTAAGGTGTAAGACTTCTGTACTAAGGGTCCGGTGTTCAATCCTCGGTCCTGGCACAGATTTATCTGATTACCAAACCCTTCCTTCACCTCTGACAAGATGTGTGTTAATCACAACTTGTGAATGTGTGGAATGCCAGGCCTCCACCGTGGTTCGGATCCCACGTTAAATTGTGGATCCTTCATTTCATCTCACAATCACCCTATCATTATACATTAGCGTAAGTGCGTAAAAACCGAACGGGTAGTAAGACGCGGTGATAATAATAATAATAATAATAATAATAATAATAATAATAATAATAATAATAATAATCTCGTTCAAACTTGATATTTAGTTGTTATTTGGATATATCTCGAGGCCAAATCATTATTTTACTTCTGGTTCCAAAAATTTTATCCCAAATAGATTTATGGGGAAATTTTTAAAAAGTAAATATTTCTCTATACGTATTTTCATGAGGAAATATAATTTAAGAGTGGTGAATGGAGAATTTTTCTAAATTTCTTTATAAACATTGTTTTTAAAGTTGTATTTGTAGAGTGTCTCAAAGAAGTAACGAGTTAATGTATTTGTTATTCTCAGGAAAACCTGTTTAAGGTTTGTTTACTGACAAACTATTTTCTTTTAATTGTGTCTTGAGCTATAATATAAAATGAGAAAATGTGTACGTCTGTGACCTTATTTATTTTGTACGTGATACGTTCAACAGAATGCATTTTTTTAAATTTGAGATATTTAACATGCACTGACTGATTATATGATCAAATGATTTACACACTAACTTAATTATATAACAGACGATACCCAGATTTGCGTGTTTTTTCAAGCACCATATATTACTACCCATTCTGGTTATACCACTAATGTGTTAGGCACTAACTTATATTAAGTGTACCCAAATTTGCATGTAGGGAGAATGTAAAACCATTTAAGAAAAATCAACATCAGAACACCCGACCAGGATTTGAACCTGGAATTCCCCGTGTGGCTACCAAAGCAGATAATAATAGATCTATTTTTCTAGCTAATAGTCACTATTATAGTTGGTTGTGAACACTAATATTAAACATGTACTGAATTAAGTTCTTGAACTTCACACGTGTGTTATATGGCATAAGAAATAAATGGTACGGCACACCGCACAGACTTTCTCTCTCTTTCTATAAACTCGTAAGATTTCTGAACGGAATAATGTACATTGTATCATCACCACTCCACATAAGAACACGCATAAAATAATATACAATGATATAGAATCAATGAGAAAAGAGG
>CABFWB010000520.1:46401-91639 GCA_902151455.1 Timema bartmani
AAAAAAAAAAAAAAAAATTCTCATCTTAAAATAAAAGAAGAAGAAAAGAGGAGGGGAAAAAAATCCTGCGAATCTTTTAAACAGGGGAAATGGCGTGTAAGAACGGTTTTATATAAACACGTGGATGAAAAGGGGGGGGGGGTATAGAAGGGTATGTGGGGAGGGGAACCGGGCACGTTTTAATCTTGTTGACACATCAAATAACTCGTTAGGTCGGCCACGCTGTGTCAACACGGTGTCTGTCGTGATTGGATGGAACTTCATACACCCCCTCAAACTCCCCGCGAGTCTCGTTTTTATCTGTGTCTAACTCTTTAACCCCCTACCCCCCCTTCCCACCACATAGATCCTTCTATATTCATCCGCTGGATCTGCCCCAGTACAAGATGGTTAAATAGGACCACCTGGCGCTTACTTATTGGCGGACTTTCGTAGAAATATTTAAGATTCGCGTTTTATATCCCTGCGCGCTGTATCATAATACATATGCTACAGGCAAAGTTAAAACTGGTATAAAGTCTATAATATCCAGATAATGTTGAAATTATCCAAAATACGTGGATAATATTAAATGAGAGGTGATTAAATAATGTTTTACGAAGTTAATATTGGCAATATCCCCCCGCACTTGAATAATGTCAAAATTTTAGGGTTGAGGTTAGGTGAGTTAGGTTAGGTTAGGCTAGTTTAGGTTATATTAAGTGATTTCATGCTATTTTTTTTTAGTTTATGTTAGTGGAAAAGAAAGAATCGAAACCAGGCATTTAGAATTATAGTGCATTGCTGTGATTCAATTTCATAGAACAAAATGAAGTTCAAGAATATCATCCGTAACCATAAGTGCTTAGTTTTACAAATATAATCCAACGTTATCCAAGCCTTGCTGGTTAGTGTCGAGATTATCAGGATAGGGTCAAAAATGAGATAAATTACTTTCTATTTCTTACTCTATCCACTGCACTAGGATAATGTCGACATCTACCGGCTAATATCGACATTATCCAGCTTTCGCACACTACCCAAAACACATATATAACATTTATATGCATACCTAACTAGGCCATTCCCTTACTGGGTAGGCAAGAAACTGTGAGTATAGCTAAAAACAACTTCGTGTTTAACCCATCCTCACTAACTTTCTCCACACTTCCCTATCCTTGCATACTCCCTTCACTTCAACAACATCCATACACCGAGTCATACATGCTCTTTTATTATGTTTCTCTTTTTCACATATTTGCCAAACACATTTAATCCGGTCTTACATGGCCTACTCCTTCCTTTTGATCTACACACTCTACCTTCATACATTTGCTTCGTCACTCGATCCCCACCACTCTCTCAACATTTCCAAACCAACGTAAGACGCCTATTTCACAGTGAACTATTTTATTCCCTTTCAAACCACACTCCTTCAGCAATAAGAGTTTATCCACACACATTTCTTAGATATATATCTATACTTCTTGGAATTGAATTAAATAAATAATTAAGATATGTTTAATTTAAGAAACGTACACCCATATAATACTAGTCCAAACTTTAGCTCAGTCAGTAGCATGTCTGTCTACGAGCTATAGGACCCGGGTTCAATTCCTGGCATGGCCGAGAAATTTGTCATTGGTGAAATGTGGGTTTTCCCTTTCACAGTGATAAATTAACGGCCGGGGACTGGATGTTGTGTCTTCTAGATTTAAGTTAGTTTATAATTAGTTTGCTGATATAATAAGTCAGTTCAGAAAGTGCATGCTAAATATCAAATATAGATTTTAAAAATGCTTCCTATTTAACTAGTGGCCCCCAGGTTCGATTCCCAGCTTGGAAATTTATATTAGTTAAATTTGGGCTTACCCTTTCACAATGATTAATTTAACAGAGGGGTGTTAGGTTTATTTTGTGCTATATAATCAAGGCAGTAAGTCGCATAGCGATACAATCAGTCGGTCTAGAAAGCGAGTGCTAAGCAACCCACATTTTTAAAAGTAAGCAAATAATTTTTTTTTAAACATGATCCCAGTTATAAATAAAACAAACAAATTTACATAACGAACGCTTCAATTATAAACAATACGTGAAATTAAACCCTACACCAAACAATGTTGGTTTTTCAATTAATTTTATTTCATTAACTGACAAGAGGATGTAGAAAAAACAAATAAACAACCTTTAGCAGATGTACTTAATTGCCACGTTCATGATTCGGTTACAAACCATCATTTTATAACTGTTGCAGAGTTTTCTGTTGTTTATTTTGTTTTTGTTTTATAAACAAACTTGAGCGCCATTAAAATTAAATATATATATATATATATATTGTTTTGGTTTGTTTTAGATCTGTACTTTAAGGTGGGAATTTAGAGAACGATAGAAAAAGTCTTTTTCTCTCAGTTTTTTAACGGAAAACCTTTTTTTGGTCAAATTAAATAAAATATTGTTTCTAAAAACAAACAGAGTTTAGTTTTATTCTCATTGTGATGTGAATAGTTCTCGAATATCTGCCAAGGATGTCCTTTAATTTAATGACAATTTTTTCTCTTAATTTAAAAAGTTTGTCATCTAATGTCACTCTGCCTATGACAGATATTCAAATACTGTTGAGGTCACCCCGTGAATAAATAATTTAGGGGGCCTAAACTATATGTTTGTATAGAAGCAATATTTAATATATTTTTACCAAAACCATTTTTAGCGGTAAGAACTGCAAAAACACTGACCTTTTCTCGTGTTCCCAAAATCTTCACCTTAAGAGAACAATTTAATTTACATGAATTTTATTTAAATAGCTACTAGCGAATCGTTGGCTGCAAGTTATCGCTCTAAAATTGGTTTGAAACTTCTTACACTCCACATTTTTCCCGAACTGTCCTTCCTTGCGCAGATTCCGAGAGAAAAGGAAGGGGAAGAGGGTGAGGATTTATTATCAAGCGTGTTAATATCATCATATATGGCTTGGGTCCAAGTCCAGGCATTGAGAGGTGTGGCCCTGACGTGTTTTCTACCGGGGCAAACTTAGAGGAGGCAATCGAGTTCAAGTTAGAGAAAAACTTTAATTCTACCCTGCTCCATGAAATTTATATTTGTGAAATGAGCCATTTACCACCATCTTACGATTTACCTAAGTCCCAATTATTTTGGTTTATTCAAATCTTAATGGAATTATATATATATATATAATGTTACAGTCCAAACCCGATTCTAGGACAAACTATATCTAACTATGCAGAGCCGATACATCCATCAGCTTGTAGGGTAACCAATATAGACTTATGTTGTTAGTGAATACTAGTTTCCATCCTTCCTAATCCTTACAATTATGTGACCTTGGAAATGTTTCATCATGCACAGTTGTCTCGCAGATGTTGTTTGCTAGCCAAACCTGACCTAGCCTAAACTTGGTTTGACCTAATACAATTGTAGACCATACTAGTTTATCCTAGGGTGTTCAGCCAAAATTTCAGGATAAACTGATTTAGATTAGGATGGATCAATTCGGCCTAGTTCGATCTAGTTTGTCCATAAGTCGGGTTTGGACGGTAACATTTAATTTGAGAAGATTCATTATACGGTAGTTTAAATTACGAGAAAACAGACAAATTTTAACAAACGAACACTAACTTTATATGTTAGGGGTTCAGGATTTCGGCGAAAATATAAGCTTTCAACGAAAACTAGACTTATCTTTTAGCGAAATTAAAGATTTTCTTTTGTTTGCGCAATAGCTCATATGTACATTTATATTATTTGTATCGCCAGGGAAACCATAATTTGTGAAGTATTGTATTCCGGAGTATAAAATATAATATCTCGTTGTATTTCTCTAATATGCTAAGAAATTAATTACCTACTGCTACCTGCTTCGGTGGACGCCTGGTCTAATGCGCTACTCTCGTGTTAGGCTAGACTTCAAAAGGCGGGGAGATTGGGGTTCGATCCTGGTTGGGTGCGCTGAGGGTGGTTTTACTAAATGGTTTTACACTAAGATTGGGGTTCGATCCTGGTTGGGTGCACTGAGGGTGGTTTTACTAAATGGTTTTACACTTTACTTCCACGTGAATACGGGTGCATTTATTTTCAATTAAACCTTCCTAATCCCTAAACCCTTAGTGTAATTAGTACGTAGGCGTAACCCGCCTCGGTGGCGTAGTTGGCTAACGCGCCAGTCGTGTTGAGTCAGACCACCGAGGACGGGGAGATCGAGGTTCGAATCTCGGTCGGGTGAACTGGGGATGGTTTTTCCTAAATGGTTTTCCACTCTCCCTCCACGCAAATGCGGGCTCACTTCTTATATATTCAACCTTCCCATTTCCTAATCCATTAGTGTAATTAGTACTTAAGCGTATAACCCGAACGGGTAGTAAGACGCGGTGCTAAAATTAAATTTAAATTAAATAAAAACGTAGGCGTATACCTCGAACGGGTAGTAAGAGGCGGTGATAAAAAAACCTACTATTCCACCCCCACGAAACTGTTAAATTTGAGATCGACATAAAGAACTGTGAGAGGGGTAGTTTTAAAGTTCTCGTAAAGGTGTGAATAGGAAATATATACGTTTTTTTTAGAAATAAATGGGGAGAGCTCAAAATTTATAGAAATTTGATAGAGAATGACGAGTTAGCCTTTAACCTAATTCTACAGAACATTTCTTAATCAAAGTGTTTTGAATACATTCTAGTGCGATAATCTACAGCCATCACTGCAACGATCCAGGTGTATAGATATATATATATAGTAATACAATCAAATGTATTTGTTCCGTGTTTTATTTGTGAATGCGAGGTAAAAAAAAACAAGCACTTATAATTCAATGCCCACCCTCTTCTTCTGCCCTCCGTTTCTCTCTACATAAGAGAGCCGCAACGGTCTGATTGGCTGAAGCAATATAGGTTAGTACATACACGCCATCCTTGGATCCATTAACGAGCTCCAACAATATTTTCAGGTGGACTTCATCTGATTAATCTACCGAACTAATTATTAGTTTGGTTCTGAAAGAAAAACTGATGTCGGTGATGGGGAAATTGAGGTTCGAATATTGGTCGGGTGTACTGAGAGTGGTTTTTCCAAAATGGTTTTCCACTCTCCCTTCTATGCAAATGCAGGTACATTTCCTACATGATAACCTTCCTAATCTCTAAAATCATTGGCGTAATTAGTGCATAAGCGTATAACCCGAACGGTTAGTAAGACGCAGTGCTAAAAAAACCTTAAAAGATCTTATTAATTAAAATGGAGGTGTTTGAGAAAACTAAAGAGAATTAAATTTTTTAGAAAATTTTGGGTAGTTATTTAAAATCTTGAACAGTATGTTTTATTGTCAACAAAGCTTACTACCTATTGGGATTATACGCCAATGTAGGCACTCTAGCAACACTGATGTGCTAGGGATGATGAAGGTTGAACGTAGAGGAAGTGTACCAACATTTGCGGGGAGGAAGAGTGGTAATACATACACTCGCCTGAAACTCAAACCCCTTCGGAAGTCCAGTATATTACATCGGGCGTGTAAAACTAGTTTTATGATAAGGGCTGCATTGAAATTTGAAAAAAGTGAGGGGGCCACACTCCCAAAAATTTAATATTCTAAATAACTTATGAAAATGAATGTGACGTCACCTTGCCACAAATCTTTTCTCATATTGTGTATTATATTCTGGAAAAACAAATTACCGTTAGGTAAGATTTTCTCATCAAAACAAATAAATAATCTTGCTAATCACATGAAACACGCTTTATATATAAATTTTAGGCAAAAATTTTCAAATGGTTTGGAAAATTTCAAATTTTCAAATATAAAAGACTGTTAACTACCCAAAAAAAATTTGTTATTTGTAGAAAGTTAAAATTTATGGTCATTTATCATAATAAAATATTCCCAGATACCCATTTTGAACTCACTCTTCAAGGCCAATTAATTATTATTATTATTATTATTATTATTATTATTATTATTATTATTATTATTATTATTATTATTATTATTATTATTAATAACTGTGACCCACCCTTTCACTCGGGAGTTCATAGCAAGTTTAAATAAAAATAACTTTTCTTGTGTCAATAAAATTGCATAAAAAACAAAAAATAGCCAAGCGGTTTATGCGACTGGTCAAAACTTCTGTCAAAAACGATTATTTGTAATGAAATCCTTAAGAGAAATTGCGTCAAAATAGCTTTTGGTCAGTAACTCCTTCTGGTTTGCCGTTTGTCTGTTTAAAATACCAATAAAAAATTGAACAATCGTTGGAGGAAGTTTTAAACTCGGGGCACCGGGTTCTTTTTAACCAATCAAAGAAAACATTTCAATTAAATATTTAATTGTACTATTTATTGATGAATTGAATATTAATCCATAGTGTACTCCCAATATTTTTATAAATAACACTATCCTTGGTCCGAAGACCTGTTCCATTCAAACTTAGAAATCAACTGCCCGTCCGGAGGAATGAGCCACTGACTCTTTACTGCCGTG
Organism: Timema bartmani; assembly: GCA_902151455.1. Lineage (NCBI taxonomy): Eukaryota > Metazoa > Arthropoda > Insecta > Phasmatodea > Timematidae > Timema > Timema bartmani. Next base: position 52,871 of record CABFWB010000520.1, read on the forward strand.
ACGTCCCACGGTCACAGAGCCATCTAGTGGTGGGTGCCGTGTACTTCAGCTATTCATTTTATTTTATTTAGCGCCACGTCTTACTACCCGTTCGGGTTATACGCTTAAGTACTAATTACGCTAATGGATTAGGAATTGGGAAGGTTAGAATTTAGAGGAGGTTAACCCACATTTGCGTGGAGGGAGAGTGGAAAACCTTTTAGTAAAAACCACCCCCATTTCACTGGACCTAGATTCGAACCTCGATCTCCCCGTCCTCGGCAGTCTGGCTCTACACGAAACAAGCGCGTTATCCAACTACGCCACCGAGGCGGGTTACTTCAGCTACCACAACGCGACGTAGTCAGCCCTTTATTATTATAATGTGTTCTGTCTTACGACGGAACCATTCCTTTTGTCAGTGAACTTAGACCTCCATTGCCCCCTGTGCTCTGCCTCCTCCTTCATATCCCAGAATACCATTGAATCATCTATTTTATTGCTCTTACTCTTTACTTTAAGTTATTAATTTTTTTATTGCTATAATTCGTACACCAACGTGATTTACCTCTATTTTGTAAGACACATGTTCTGTATTCTTTCAATGACAGCCTGTTAGAGGTCTCGACTTACTGTTAGCTAGCAATTAAATAGATTAAAATAGAAATTTAACTGACAGTTATCATTATTAATATTATAAGTGTAATTAAATGCGGACGGTCCAAATGGGTAGTAAGATTCTACGCACAAAATATCGTGTCTTGAGACGTGGACTGGTTACCTGATGGTCTATGGGTAAGGTGTCAGACTACTGTGCTGGAGGTCCGGGGTTCAATCCTCTTTCCGGCACAGATTTTTCTGATTGTCAAACCCTTCCTTTATCTCTGATAAAACGTGTATTAATCACAACTTGTGAATGTGAGGAATAACAGGCCTCCACCGTGGTTCGGATCCCACGTTAAATTGTAGGTCCTCCATTTCATCTCACAGTCACCCTACCATTACATATTAGCGTAAGTGCGTATAAGCCGAACGGGTAGTAAGACGCGGTGCTAATAATAATAATAATAATAATAATAATAATAATAATAATAATAATAATAATAATAATAATGGAGACGTAAAAACCATTTTAAAAGTGTATATAACCGCTTGTTACATTCAGCGTTACAGTTTTAAACACCGTAAGCGCACACGATACAGTTGAAATGTACCGCACAGAAATATAAATGTATACATATATAGGGTCGCCTTTACGTGGTTTCCCACCGCTTTATTGAAAGTTTAGAAAGTGTTATTCTCTTTGAAGAAGACGCTAATGATATCAGAACTATCCACTCCACTGCATAACATTTTGTAAAGCATTGAACCATAGAAGAACTAACAGAACCGTTGAGGACCATTTTGAGTGTTTAACTTGAGCAATAGAAACGTTAGAGAAACTAGGATACCAACTTTATGTGAAATATACTGCATCGTGTGAGTAGAATTTAATGTTGGAAAAACAGAAAGTTAAGAGTACCTAGAATTAAGTTTTATTGCAAACAAATAAAATGAAAGGATCACAATTCTTCTAAACTCTCCGAATAAGTAATATCCTTTCAAATAAGTTAATTTTTTTATAACCCCGTCTTACTATCCATTCGGGCTTTATGCTTATATACTAATTACGTTAAAGGTTTGAGGTGTTAGGAAGAATATATTTAGAGGAAGTGTACCCGCGTTGGAGTGGAGGGAGCGTGTAAAAACATTTAGCAAAAACTACCTTTAGTACACCCTACCGAGATTCGAACCTTTATCTTCCCATCATCGGCAGTCTGGAAAAAAAATTCTTGAGTACTATTCATGATGACGTTGAAAAATAGTATAGTGAATTTTTAAATACTATTTTAACCGCTAAAAATATTATATAAAAAGCTAACTATCTTTAATATAAGAAATTTCACAAAACCTGATCAGTTTTTAATGTATTAGTAATTTCGTTTTTTTATCACGTCATATTACATTCTGTTTTATTATTTCTCTTCAAAATATATTGAAATCACAAATATATCAAATAAAATTAATAAAATTTAAAGAGTGCAATTGTACTATATTGAATTAAATACTAACCAAACTCAAAAGTTAACGCTACATAATTTATTATTAGATTTAATTTGACCTCAGTGGTATTTCAGTAAAGTGCTCACCTCAGGACTCGATGTTCGTGGGTTCAAACCTAGCCAGAGTTGAAGAATTTTTCTTAAGCGATAAAATTCTTAACACAACTTCCTTCGGAGGGGAAATAAAGCTGTCGCGTCGGTCACGTGTCGAATGTAGCATGTAAAATAACCCAGTAAAACTTGTAGGCCATTTCGCTCTCGCTCATAGAAATTCTCGTGTGCTGATATATTCAGTCGATTCAGAAAGTGCTCGTTAAATATCTTAAATAAATAAATAAAATATAAAATTGTAAATACCAACTATACCAGCATTTTTTCTAGGTTTACTTTTATATAATTTGAACAAATTAAGACAATTATATAGAAAATTTACCGATTTAGGTAAGTACATTTTTTTTTTGTTAATTATAGGATTTAGAAATTGCGTTTGGAAGATAAGCGCACACTTTTGAAGGATCACTTCACTACGGGCAGATAAAATAATTTAAATCTCCAAAACAAATACGAGTTATCGATAAACCTGTCTTATTTAAATCTTAATATATGCATCCTCCTAAAACATATCACTAACCCAAGTCTTTGTGTGATTCTTACACCTAGGTTATTTCATATGGAAACCAGTGAAACTGGCGTTAAAACTCGAATGGTGAATATTTCCCCGGTACGGTGCAAAAAACGATACGTCATATTGTGTGTGCCTACCTTTAAAATATACAACAACGGTTCGGACGGATGACATTGATTTCTGCACATGCAATCAGGAGCCACCACCGAAAGGCAAACACAACATAACAAACATAACAGAGCAAATATTGACTACCCTCGTCACAATACCTCATCCTCATATTGCCTCGCAGGAAGGGTCAAACATGTCGATCAAATCGAGATCCGCGTTCGGAGATCTAGCGCTAATTCAAACATTAGGGGGGACAATTGGTTCATTGAGGGGGGCGAGATGCCCTTAGTCTAGATTAGGACGATTTAAACCAAAGAAAACAAACACGGGTGGCCTAAGGGTTAGGTTGTATAACCACTTACACCGAGTATTGATTTGTGACGGACAGTTTCGAATACGTTGGATCTTACCGATTAAAGCTGTAAAACGTAGATATGAATATTTTATTGAAATTAAATATAAACAGCTACCAATAGGGCTGGATACAGCCAGGTTAGACTTAAATTTGTCCACGTAAAGTAACTTTAGGTCTATTGCATATTCAAATATTATTGGGAGTGTGTATTGGGCACGCACACTAGACAATATACTGGGTTCTATTTTGTATATATTATTTCGTGTAACGGTTGATTACATGACTGATTTTTTTTTCAAACGAGATATTTTAAAGATTTATTTAATTGATTGGTTCCAAGTGAGTATCTTGGGAGTGTGTGAAATGACCAACAACATTTTATACTTGTTTTGGGGGTAAAAACTCGTATAATGCTAATTTACTTATGATTAATTTTTCAAAATTTGAGTTATTTTAAAAATGGATCAAACGATTTGGTTCCAAATAGGTATCGGGGGGAGGGGGGGGATTGACTATGTTGTGCTCGGTGGTCTGGAGTGAAAAGATCACCTCAGGACACGATGTTCGTGGGTTCAATCCCAGCCGAGGTTGACGGAGGGAAAGAAAAGTCATGTGTCCCACGTCGATTGGGGCATGTGTTAGAACCCAGATACGTGTATGAAAATATATTTCCCGGCAAAAATTGGTTAGGTCCTTTCGCTCTCGTTCGTAGAAATTCTCGTTTGGTAATATAATCACTCGGTTCAGAGAGTGCACGTTAAATACCTCAAATAAACCATATAAACATTGTCAACTATTATTTGGGGTAAAAATACTCGTATGTGTAATATATTATTATTATTATTAGCACCACGTCTTACCACCCGTTCGGGCTATACGCACTTACGCTAACGTATAATGGTAGGGTGATTGTGAGATGAAATGGAGGACCTACAGTTTAACGTGGAATCCGAACCACGGTGGAGGCCTGGCATTCCAAACATTTACAAGTTGTGATTAATACACGTCTTGTCAGAGGTGAAGGAAGGGTTTGGCAATCAGATAAATCTGTGCCGGGACCGAGGATTGAACCCCGGACCCTCAGCACAGAAGTCTGACACCTTACCCCTAGACCACCAGGTTACCTATTATGTTTAATATACAAATGACTAATGATTTGGTTACAAATGGATATCTTGGGAGTGTTTGACATGACATATTAAACTATATTCTAGTTTTTGGGGTACCAATTTGTTTTAAGGTTAGTCTAGTGATGATTGATTTTTGAAAAAGTTGGTATTTACTTTCTCATATCAAGATACATTTTTGTAATCGTGACATTTTTGACCTTGAGATTATGATGAATTTCAAAGTTTTATGCCTGTCCGAACCCAAAAAAGCGTATTTTACAATATCATGCCCACATTTGTCTGTGTGTCCCTGGCCACGGATTGAAAGTGGTTTAGTGAATTTTGTTCAGACTTAATTATTAAATTTCATAAGAATACATCTCATGAAGTTTTTTTTTATTTTGACTTTAACCCTCAAATTAAAGACAGTTAACTGACAAATCATGTGTTTTTTTTTAGTTACGAACTTTTTGAAAATGCCTTCAATGGTTTTGCTTATAATGTATATCCGGAAAGTGTTTGAAATGACAAAAAAAACTATATACTTGTTTACAGGGGAGGATTTCGTTTGAAGGCAATTTATTGATGATCTTTTTGTTTTTAATTAGAACATTTTAAAATACTACTCTAGTGATTTGGTTCAAAATGATTTTTTTTACATTATAAATATTTGTTTTTCTTAAAAAAAAACTCATTTTGTAGTATTGTAGTTTATTGATAACCAATTTTTGTAAAATTGTAACTTGAATTAAAAATTTGCTCCAAAGATATTGTTCAAAATTGGGATTGGTGGACTATTTTACACGATAAATAATAGTATAGATTATTTTCCAAAAATACATTAATTTAAAGGTAGTTTCATTATGAAAATTTTTAAAACATCTGAAGTTTCTCGAAATTGTCCTTGAAGATTGAGTTAAAAATGGGTATCATGGAATAGTTTTTCATGACAATTAGAAATACGTTTATATTTTTACAATTCACAACTAATTTAAGAGTAGTGTCCAAATAAATTATTTTTTGAACATTTGACATTTGTTAAAAATAATTAAACAATTTGGTTTAAAATATACATTCATATAATGTTGTGATCAACAAGCTGATGTGTTTGTTTTTATGAATAATACTTACTTAAGGATGGTTTACTGAAAACCTATTTTTGAAAATTTTCTTCGTGGATATAATACACAATATGAGAAAAATTGTGGGAAATCATCGTACCATTTATTTGATATATTTTTTTCTTTCACGTTCTACCGAAACTGTTCGAATTTCTCTTATTCCAATTTTCCTTATTTTTATTGATATGAAAAACTCCTCGGCGTGAAGTAGTGGTTTATCTATCTCTATCTATCTATTTATCTGCCTGTCTGTACGTCTGTCTATCGCATCTCCCCTTTTTCTCTTTTTTTTTTATTTTATACCCCTTGGGAGAATTTGTCATCGTCTCCAAGGAATAGGTCTCCCTAGGAGTAGTTCTTGCCGAAGAGAACTCACGTTTGGGTGAGAGAGTAGGGGATGGAAAGGGGTGGATAAAGAGGGGTTGAAGAAGGATTGAGAGGTGTCTTCTCTGCGAGAGCTAAGTGCTAGGATGACGCTAGACGTTTCGAGGTCTATCTCCTACGTCTTTCCTTCCTCCTTCCTCAAACCCTCTTTCCCTCAAGACCGCTTCTCTCTACCACCCCTCCTACACTCATACCCTGCCCCTTCAACCCTCACCCTCCCGGAAAAAGAAGCCTTTCCGCACGCACCCGGAATAGAGTTGTCTCGGGAGACTGAGTTCTGTAACTAGGGGTGCGTAAGAGTATTGCAATGAACAGACCTAAGTCATATTATTTTTAACAGTCGTATTCGCGGGTGGTTAAGTCTTTGAAAAGACTCATCATAATTATCTCCCCGGACCAAACCAACCCCTTCCCCTCCCCCCCACACCCCTACATCACCAGGATCCTCGTTAAAATTTACATTAACGTTGGTCGCTTTCCTTTTTTTCTTTTTAAGTAAAATGTTTAAAAAGTTGTTTCGGGTTGAGCGATTATAGGGGATGAAAGAACTAGGAGAGGGTTGGCTCGCATCATCAGCTTGCTCGTCTCTGAACTTGGAGGCCTTGGGGATCAGATCCGACCTGGTGCGAAATGGATGAGTATTAAAACCTAGGGGAGTTCCGTTCTTTCGTTAGGTACTGTCGTGGCTCCTCTTACCCTAGGAAGACGTTACGTCTTTTATATTTTTTATAATCGTTGTTTTAATCTTACTGCCATGGTGACGCAAATAGAGGCATCTGTGTTTTAATTTACAGGATCAACTGGAAAGGGGAGGTTGGATCAGAATGTTGGTCATGTGCACTCGTGAGTCATTTCCTGAGTCAGCTGGACTTTCTCTATCACTAATAATCATATTTGTACCGTTAAAAGCGTCAAAGTCAAAGGTAATAATAAAAAACTAGACAAATATGTATTTAAAAAAATAATTTATTGTTTTAAATGTATTTAAAAACTATAAAAACGTTTTCATATTTTCAAAAATCGCAAAAAAATAGTATTTTTAATCATTACAATCTTATTCAAAAACATCTTATTTATAGTTTTCTTTCCTATCCTTCTTTATCATCTCTCTCTTTAATTCCTCCGTATCTTCCCTTCATTATAATATTCCTTGACCCTTCCTCTATTTCTCACCATAGCCTAAGTGGTGGATGAGCAGCCTAAAGCCATCGACAGAGAGGTCACAGTTCAAACACTTTCCAGGTTCAACAAAGGTCTATTTTTCTACCGTGATTTTATCATACCTTCTTTACACAAGTGCCGGAGAATATATTTTAATCTGCTCTTCTCCTACTTGTCAAATAATCCGAGTCGTTTAATTTAACATATATTACTCGCATCGGTGGTCGCATGGTTTAAGTCGTCACCTTCACAATGGACTGGATTGCCGGTGATCGGAAGGCTGGGACAAGAAACCATTTTGAGTGTATGTTAATGATTTTACCTTAATGGTTTACCAACATCTTTCTACGAAAATTTGGGTACATTTATTATACGTTGTTCATCCCTACCCCACTAGTGTATTTAAATGAGAATGACCCAAACGGTTAGTAAGACGTGGTGCATGAATATAAATAATGTGTTTAAGATGTAACCATTCAAAATAATCATTTCATTACATCTTTATTTATCTACTCCCTTCTTCTTTTTTTCTGACCCTGCCCTCTTTTTCTCTTTACCTACTTCCATCTCTGTAGCTCTTTCTTCCCGTTCTCTTCTCTATACATTTCTGTATTTAATGACCATCAAACCCACCTTGGTGGCCCAGTGGTCTAAGACGTTAGTCTTGCAATAAATTGAACTGCCGATGATTGGGGCATCAAAATGTTTTAATTTGTTAGATGAAGACGTCCCAAAATAATTTTTAGACATCTAATTTTTAGAAATTTACCTAGAAAAGACCATCACAAAAAGTTTATAGCCTTCAATGAGTTAACCGCATGTAGTAATAGGCATTTTTTGTGAAAAAAGTATTTTTTATCATGACAGTAATTAAAAGTAAGAATGAATTAAATTGATTCTGTTTTTATTAAATGAATTATTAAATTTTATTCAAAAAGCCCCGTACAATTTGCTTAAAATGGGCATGGGCAGATAAATATCGACTATTTCCATGGTTTGACCTTGTAACTAATTAATAATAATTGATTAGACGAGACTAACTGGGAACTGCCTCCGTCTCAAATTAAAGGAGATAAAAGGGTCTGCAGGTACCAAATTGACTTTCGGTAGGAACATACATTCACTTAAATTAAACCTGTTTAAATCACCGCTGCATGGATCGTAGCTTTTTACCCAATTTTGTCACTGCTAGGTAGTTCTATCACAAAGGCCCTATTGTATCACAAGGAGAATTGTTACACTGCCTATTTTTAAGTTTAACTTGTGTGGCAGTATTCTTGAGGGCGTTAAACAGTTTAAAAACTCTAATACATGGTTGTATTTTCCCCTCTCATTCCTACAGTCGAGTGAGCTTACACTGATGAAACAATGACCTCTCCTTCTAAAATAATAAATACCTTCTAATTTATTTGTGAACCTAGTCATTTCGTGGACAAAGAATGGCCACACAAAATTCCGGTTGGGCTCAGCCTATCCCCAAATGTTTCAGGGTCTACCGAGCCATGTGTCAATGGCCATTCTCTAATATTTTCTTTCCAAATATTTTTCTCTCGGTTTTCAATTAATCAATGGTATCAGCCAATAAAGGAAATAGCTCCATTTACCCGCAAAATTATTGTTTAATTTGATAGTTTTAAACTCCATCCACAACTTTGAGTATATAATATTCGTCTTACATGCATGCGGAAGAATTTGTAAAAATTACCAGAAGTCATCCCCCCAAAAGTAAAACTTGTATCCCAACTGGAACAATATTATTCATCATAGCGAGCGTATTCTTCAACAAATGAGTGCATTTATTAACAAGAAAATATAAAAGTGACCTACCTTAAGATGTGCTGGGTAGGTACCTTTAAAGAAAATGAAACAGCATTATCTTGAAGGGAGAGTAAGGAAAACCCAGTGATAGATCACCTAATTCAAGGGCTGGATGAGCGTTTAGCGTTTTCCTCTTTTCTTCCGTAAGTAAACTACCCTTAGTTTTAGAGTAAGAGAGATAATTTCAATAAGCCCTCTGGGGAACCCTATGAAAACCATAGAAACAAGGTTCTAGCCTGATCGGTAAAATGGTTTCAGCTCTCGGAATCCCCCCAAAAGTAAAACTTGTATCCCAACTGGAACAATATTATTCATCATAGCGAGCGTATTCTTCAACAAATGAGTGACTGCTTGTATTGCATGGCTCGAAGTCATGGTTGACTCATCCAAAATTAGCAGTTTGCCCACTGATAACTGTTGCATAATACAATGTCATTCTAAATCATGTTTAGTTTCTGCGTTCAACATCAAATACATGCTGCTGCAACACGTAATACTCCTGAATTTAGTTATCTACAATTAAAACAATCAACCCCTTATTTAATTAAATTATGGAGATCAAAATACCTACAAATTAATTTAAAAGATTTTTGAAAGTAAATACAACATGTAATACTCCTAAATTTAGTTCACTACAATTAAAGCAATCAATTGCTTATTTAATTAAATTATGTAGATCAAAATATCTATAAATTAATTTTAAAGATTTTTGTTCATATCAGACATATCTTGGATGATTTCCGGAATCAGATGTGGAGGCTTCCCCTAGTTAAAGTCTTACCACTTTCTGTCATGTAAGATAAGTATGTTTTGTACATGTCTGAAAGCCAAGTTTTCACAGTTAAAAACATTAGGGAGTATAATTATCGCATTTCCTGGCCAAGCCCTCTGTGATGAATACCAAAGAAAGTTTCTCACAGATTCTTAGACTCTGATGATGAGCTATGCTTGATATGCTTGAAAGAATATGACTTCTTCACTAAAATATATTCTTTCTGCCAGAGTATCCTCCAACACTCGATATCCAAGAAGACTTTTAGTCCCAGTAGTTATTTATTTGTCCAAAACAGTAATATATAATATATATGTATGTATGTAAATATAAGCTTTGATTGAATAAGCATGTTAAAAGTTAATTGGGAGATTTTTATTTGTTAAAACTTTTTTTTAATTCACTAACATGAATACTAAACAACAAAGAAAACTATGAAATCAGGTCACAGTATTATAATCTTAAATTTATCTTTGTATTTGACATTGGAATTTATATTCTAGTTTATCTTTGCTTTTTAAGTGCAAATAGCATTTCAATTAATTAAAATGTATTAATTAAAAACTATTATTTTTTATAATTTTTATTTCTTATTAGTTTTAAATTTTGAAAGTTAAGCGATTCTCTTGTGTGGTTCCTTTACATTTCTACCAAATCTCAGCTTTTTAACTCATTGAGAGGTACTAAAATCCTCTTGACCGATATACTTACAGACATCATTATATTTTTATTAATAAAGATAGATTATATATTTAATTTTATAAGACCATTTCCAGTAAGTAAGGCTATTAAAATGCGTGAAATTTTGAATAAAGGCACCTAATCCTAAGAAGAGTGGGTGAGAAGAGAACCATTTAGGATGTGGTTCCTTGGTACAAGGCAAACTGGATCGGACACATCCTTAGGAGGAACCGACTTCTGCATGACGTCATAGAAGGAAATGTTGAGGGAAAGAGGAGCTTAGGAAGATGGAAGAAGGGAGGAAACAGAAGGAAGGAGGAGATCGAAGGAAGAGGGGTGAGCGAAGGAAGGGGGAGAGAGAAGGAAGAGGACAGATAAGAAAGAGGGGAGAGAGAAGGAAGGGGATAAAGAAGGAAGAGGGGAGAGAGAAGGAAGAAAATACTCCATTTAACCCCTCTCCGGAGCGCGCCATTGTTACGGTTTTAACTCCGGGACTTATCTTTATCGGAATAAAACGAAAAATAAATATAGAACGAGTCATAAAATGATTTTACGCCTTTCTGAATAGCCAAGTCACAAGGGGTACATTTCATGGACACCTTTTATTTAGTTAGAAAAAAAAATAAGTGCATTTATTAACAAGAAAATATAAAAGTGACCTACCTTAAGATGTGCTGGGTAGGTACCTTTAAAGAAAATGAAACAGCATTATCTTGAAGGGAGAGTAAGGAAAACCCAGTGATAAATCACCTAATTCAAGGGCTGGATGAGCGTTTAGCGTTTTCCTCTTTTCTTCCGTAAGTAAACTACCCTTAGTTTTAAAGTAAGAGAGATAATTTCAATAAGCCCTCTGGGGAACCCTATGAAAACCATAGAAACAAGGTTCTAGCCTGATCGGTAAAATGGTTTCAGCTCTCGGCTGAGATATAGACACACAGAAACAAGGTTCTAGCCTGATCGGTAAAATTGTTTCAGCTCTCGGTTGAGATATAGACACATAGAAACAAGGTTCTAGCCTGATCGGTAAAATTGTTTCAGCTCTCGGTTGAGATATAGACACACAGAAAGATAGATAGCATCGTGAAAACACTTTTTTAAGTTTCAGGGGTCATAAAACATTGACATCCATCAATAGCATGAATTGACTCTCTTCAGTGGCCGCAAGGTCTAACGCGCTATTCTCACAGTAGACTAGGCTGCCAATGACGGGGAGATTCAGGTTCGAATCTCAGTCGGGTGTAGTGAAGGTGGTATTTACCAAACGGTTTTACACTCTACCTCCACGCAAATTCAAGTACTTCCTTTAAATTTAAGCTTCATAATCTCTTTGACCATTAGCGCAATTAGTAAATAAGTGAATAGCCCGAACGGGCAGTAATACGCGGTGATTGAAAAAAATATTCTCAAATTAGTATTATTTTTTGTTCGATCACAATAATTTCTTATTCCGAAACGTCAAGAGAGAGAGAAAAAAAAGAGTGAGTGCTTGTTGAGAATGAATTCACCTGCGGGTCAAATGTCACGCACGCTAACCGCTCCCCCAAGCCACACTTCGCTCCCCCATCCCCTCATATCGTCAAGGGAACGCAGGCAGCCAAGGCGAGTCTTACGGACTGGGTTATAGGGAAGTAAGAACGTCACGCCAGCAAGCGGTAGAAGGCGTGATAAGAAGGGAATTGGTATTTGAATATTGGAGTGTATGTTTTTTCTCCCCCTCTCTTTCTGTGACCAATACCAAGAAGTTGTGAGAGGAAGGAAAAGAGGGAATATATATATGAGAGCAGGAGAACTATTGATACGGACGTCGAAGTGAAGGTGCTTTGGGGGAGGTTGGCAGAAAGAAAATATCGGTGCAATATCTTCCGCTTGGTTGAAGGGATTTCCTGTCAGTGATTTATGCTGCTTGGTGTGGCTGTAAAAAGCCAAGTTTACTCCGTGTTTTATTTTATTTTTTTCTATAAGAATATAATAAATTATGCTAACCATTACGAATTTTATTGCGATTATCTAAATAGCTCTATAATAAAAGTAAGATGATGTCTGATTGTCCAGAATTTTTCTTATATCTCCTTGTAGGGTATAAATATGAAAGTTCAAAGACTGATTCCCCTTACAATTGGAATTATTTTTCAGGGTAGGTAGCTCTAAGGGGAGATTCGGCACCCTATGATCAGGTGAATAGAGCTGTAGATAAGTATAGTTTTGACCTTTCGAGCATTCTATCTTTATGACAAAACCCTTAGACTTTAAAAAATTAAGTCTTGATTACCTAATAGAGTCGTGGGCCAAAATTATTTCTGTTTGGAAAAATCTAAAATGCGATTAAAACAACAGCGAATTGTCTTCACGTGAAATCCAAAATTGCACCTTTTTGAGTACTTTAAAAAACACGGTGTCGTATAAGTCCATGAACTTAAAATTAGTCACTTCGGTGGTCACGTGGTCTAAGGCGTTACTCTCGCAGTATAATATACTGCCGATGACGGGGGGATCAGGGTTTGAATCTCGGTTGGCTGTTCTGAGGGTGGTTTCTCCAAAATGGTTTTCCACTTTCCCTCCACGCGAATGCAGGTTCATTTCCTCTAAATATATCCTTTATAATGTCTAAAGCCACCATCGTAACTACTACATATACGTATAACCTCAACTGATTGTAGGACGCGATGGTATAAAAAAAATGCAATATCTAACACTACACTGGATATCATCTCTGGTGGTCTAGGGGTAAGGTGTCTGACCTCTGCTCTGAGGGTCTGGGGTTCAATCCTCGGTACCGGCAGAGATTAATCTGATTGCCAAACCCTTCCGTCACCTCTGACAAGACGTGTATTAATCACAACTTATGAATGTGTGGAATGCCAGGCCTCCAGCGTGGTTCGGATCCCACGTTAAACTGTAGGTCCTCCATTTCATCTCACAATCACCCTACCATTACACATTAGCGTAAGTGCGTACAACCCGAACGGGTAGTAAGACGTGGTGCTAATAATAATAATAAAAATAATAATAATAATAATAGTAATAACAATAATAATAATAATCTCTGAGGAAACTCCATGGCTATTAATGGGAAACAGCTTTGCCATTCTCTCGTTTTCGTGTGGTCAATCTCCCCTCAAATATCAGACAAGTTTCGCAACACTGGTTAGTCGAGGTTGCCAGTAGCTCCTTTTTACCCCAGCACACCATCTTCAGACATAACTGAGAACGAGGAGATTTGGCAACATGTAATTGAGAGAGAGCGAAGATAAAAAATATTTTCTCCATAAGACCTGCAGGTCCCTCAGCAGTGATATTGGGTGCAGCTGCTCAGTTGAATTTCCTCTCTCGTAGACCAATTTAATTTTATAAGTTAATCGATGTAGTCATGCTGAGCTCGATTGCCAGTAAACCATGATATGTATTCCTGAGTGCACACGCCATATTGGGAGTATTTCAACGCTGCCCAAGCCTCCTTTAGAGTGGAGTGCCAATATTATCCCTACTTGAAGGACCTTCTCCTCTCTAATTGGTCAAGTGGACATAACAATTAAGGGGAAGCTGACACCTCTAAAGTTGGTGATTGATATAGTTTCCAGAGAACATCTCTCAGCAAACTGTAAAGACGTGGTTTAGAAGTCAGGCACAGGCCTGGGTTTTGGTGGTCGTGTGCTACAGAGAACAGTGTCACCCGAGTATTGAACTTGGACACGTTGGCTGTTAAGGACGTTGCCTACCTGTGACGTCACGGAGGGTCAAGATAGGATTTCCCATGTTAGTGAATTTACGTTCTAGTCAGCGAACTTTTAAGCTCTAATGTTGAAACAAAAACCGTAAATTCTTACATAATTCTAGAAATAGTCCTCTAGTGTGATAAAATTATTTTATTAGTTTTTTGTAAGCGTATTTTTTTATGAATCATCTTCAGCTTAGGCCCACTAATAGGCTTGGTCGCAAAAATGGCCTGTAGGAATATTTCAGCCAGAATGTAGATTTAAAAATGTCCGTGGTGGCTTATGTTTATCTAAGGTAGGAAACAAGAAAAAGGTGACTTTAAAAATCAAGTCAGTGTTTTCATGGCGCAAATAGTAGAATGATTATGTAAACTCGTCAGAGGAAGAGGGGAAGTGCTATCAGTTGATAAAAAAAAATAGGCCTTGCAGAGGGAACTGATTATTTTCTTCCCTTTCTTTCTATTTTGTACTTGGATCTTTAAGTGTGTTCGTGCTTAGACTGCTTATGTGCGCCAAGTTAAGATGCAACCTGCACTGCAAAATAGCTTCAAAATTTCCAAGTAGGCATCGTCGTTAGGGCATGGGTTACTGCTATCATGATTTCCATGCTTCTTATGTCTGTACCTCATGCTAGAGGCTAAACTGTTTTACCATTTGGGCTAAAACTTGGTATCTTGGGTTTTCATAGGGTTTCCCCTTTTGAAATTGGATATCTAAAACTAAAGTTAAGGGTAGTTTCCTTTAGGGTGAAATGAGAATTAAATCGATCTTATCAAAATTGGCTTCAATGATTTTGATTAAATTTCATTTCCAAGCTTTAATCAATATTTCAAACAAAATGGCTGCTCTCAATTTTTCATCAAAATGACCTTAAGGTGTTCCGTCTGATGCGTAAATTCTAATTTTTTATCATATCTCCACAATTATTTGAGATATGAAATTACTTACTATTGCAAATATATAGATCTATTTATAATACAAATCTTTTATTTGAAACATGATTTTATCAAACCAATAATTTTCAAGCTATACGCAGATATATTTATATTTTACTTCTCGAACACTAAAGGTAAAGTATTGTGACCGTAAAAAAAATCTAACTCGAGATTTTGATGGATGTCGACGTCTCATGATCCCCCGAACCCTAAAACGTGGTTTGTGCAATGCTGCCTGCCTGTTTGTATGTTTAAACCTAAAATTGAGAGTATTTTACTAAACGGAAAAAAGATAAAATATCGATTTTCTCAAAATTATCTTTAACAATTTTAATTAAAACTCGTTTCTAGGCGTTGATTTAAATTATTAAAATATGGCTATTTTTATTTTATTATAAAAATTAATTTAGGGTTATTTACAGAAGTGGAAATTTCCATAAATCCGTAACTATTTGAAATAATAAATAACTTATTGCAAAATTGTAATACTATTAAAAATAAAACTCTTTTGTTTGGAATATATATTTATAAAACCAATTGTTTCTGACATATTGGCCAATATAGTAATATAATTTTGTGAGATCTAATTGCAGCGATACTACTTATAACGCAATAAATCTATAATTCCATAAAGTTAGTATATAAGTAAGTCTCTCAAAAAGTTTATATTCTCTTTCCTTCAACCATTTAGGGGAAATATTTGTATAGAAATGATCTATCTCTATCATTTTGGACTCGATAGTCAATATTTACCTATTTTATTGGTCAAAATTTAGAAATGAGGAATTTAATAGCAATGTGATAACCTTAAGATGTGCAACCCTTGATAAAATGTCGACAATTTTAACCGTAAGTCAAAATTTTAATATGAAGTAGTGACCCTTTGGGAGACAATATCGATCTTTCTTATTGGTACAAATATACAAATGAGGAGTTTAATTCTTTAAAAATAAAATTATAAAATTTAAAACCGGGAGTTAAAAATTTTTGCATGTAAGTATAGCGCAGTTTTAGCTTGAGTTTACATGTGTATATTATTACTTTTCATACATATTACGAGTTTTGAATAAGTATCTCCATTTTTAAGCAATAAAGAGAAAAAGTCTATACGGTGATTTGTATCATTTATTTCCTTAGAAAAACAAATAAATACCTATTCTTATTTATTTAATTAATTATGTTTCTATATATTAAACAAATATTTAATCTTCTAGAGTGATCAAAGTAGAATTTATTTGACCTTTGACCTTTAACCTCTATTACAAGAAAACTGATAATAAATAAAACTTGTAATAGTTTTCCTTTGAGGTTAAAGTTCACTTTTATGTCATCAATTATTAAATTTATTGGTTTTAGTTTAGATCATAAAAGCTTTTAAACAAATAATTTCACTAATTGTACGTGCTTGTGTAAGCGGTTGGTAAGCCTACGGCATTATTAATAAATTAGCAAGTCATCACTAAGTGAAAAACCTTGAAAGTAATTTTCTTGGTTTCCGGGGCTCTTAGAAAGACATAACGATTAAGGTTTTACTTAGACTCTAAATATTATTTTTCTTCATTAAACTAAAAAGAATTCAATATTTCCAACCCCAAAAGGTCATATTTTATTTTTATTTTTAAAATAATTTGGTAAAATAAACGATTTTATAAAATAATGAAAAAAAACCACACGTTGTTTTTGTAAATGACCAATCATTTAAAATTGCCATATATTAAGGATATTCTGATGATACTTTTGTAGGATCTTAAAAATATCTATGAAGGACATACATATGTGTTAATACAAATTTAGGCAATCCGTACGTTTCTCGTTCACATACCATTTAAACACTCTTGGAAACATAAACATAGTATTTTGAGCTCGAATAGGTGTATGTTTATATATCAATGTATGCGATCTTAAACCCCTAAAGCGTCTTTTTCTCTCTCTCTCTCTCTCTCTCTATATATATATATATATATCGAGCTAAAACCCCCATGTGTCTATATCAAGCTAAAACTATCACGTGTCAATATAATAAATTTGATTAAAAGTTGTATTTTAACATAATTCTAATTTACAAAATAAATACTTTTTGTTATCCCAGTGAAAAGTCAGGGTCGACGCGTAATCTCGTTGCTGCCAAACCACATTTCAATTCTCCGGCTCTTTCTTTACCTTCTTACTCCCACCATCTCCTAGCCCATGCCAGAATCTTCAACATCTGCATAAGCAAACGACTTCCAAGCGCGAGAAAAAAAAACTTCTTTATTCGTTCAGACTACCTCAATTCCCTTAAAGCCCCTTCTATGAACCTCAAGATAACCGAACACACACCACAGGGAGGAAACCTCCGGTTGCTACTCCTCTAGAATAGGCTGCCATACCTCGGCGACAAAAAACAGTCCGACAAAAGAAGTTCTTACAGACATAGACAGAAACTGGTGTCCAATGACAATCATGAACATATTAACCATGACAGAAGATAAAACTGATGTCCGATGACAATCCAGAAAACACTATCCAAGACACACACTGAAACTGATGTCTGATGACAATCCAGAGAATATTATCCATGACACAGGCTGAAATTGGTTTCCGATGATAATCAAGAAAACATTCTTCATGACACAGACCAATTTCTGTCCAATTATAATCAAGAAATCATTCTCCATTACACAGACAAACTGCTGTCCAATTATAATAAAGAAAACATTCTCCATGGCATAGGTGTAATGTGGTGTCCAATGACAAACAAGAAAACACCATCTATGACACAGACCAATGACAAACAAGAAAACATTCTCCATGGCACAGACCAATTTCTGTCTAATTACAATCAAGAAATCATTCTCCATTACACAGACAAACTGCTGTCCAATTATAATGAAGAAAACATTCTCCATGGCATAGGTGTAATGTGGTGTCCAATGACAAACAAGAAAACACCATCTATGACACAGACCAATGACAAACAAGAAAACATTCTCCATGGCACAGACCAATTTCTGTCTAATTACAATCAAGAAATCATTCTCCATTACACAGACAAACTGCTGTCCAATTATAATGAAGAAAACATTCTCCATGGCATAGGTGTAATGTGGTGTCCAATGACAAACAAGAAAACACCATCTATGACACAGACCAATGACAAACAAGAAAACATTCTCCATGGCACAGACCAATTTCTGTCTAATTACAATCAAGAAATCATTCTCCATTACACAGACAAACTGCTGTCCAATTATAATGAAGAAAACATTCTCCATGGCATAGGTGTAATGTGGTGTCCAATGACAAACAAGAAAACACCATCTATGACACAGACCAATGACAAACAAGAAAACATTCTCCATGGCACAGACCAATTTCTGTCTAATTACAATCAAGAAATCATTCTCCATTACACAGACAAACTGCTGTCCAATTATAATGAAGAAAACATTCTCCATGGCATAGGTGTAATGTGGTGTCCAATGACAAACAAGAAAACACCATCTATGACACAGACCAATGACAAACAAGAAAACATTCTCCATGGCACAGACCAATTTCTGTCTAATTACAATCAAGAAATCATTCTCCATTACACAGACAAACTGCTGTCCAATTATAATGAAGAAAACATTCTCCATGGCATAGGTGTAATGTGGTGTCCAATGACAAACAAGAAAACACCATCTATGACACAGACCAATGACAAACAAGAAAACATTCTCCATGGCACAGACCAATTTCTGTCTAATTACAATCAAGAAATCATTCTCCATTACACAGACAAACTGCTGTCCAATTATAATGAAGAAAACATTCTCCATGGCATAGGTGTAATGTGGTGTCCAATGACAAACAAGAAAACACCATCTATGACACAGACCAATGACAAACAAGAAAACATTCTCCATGGCACAGACCAATTTCTGTCTAATTACAATCAAGAAATCATTCTCCATTACACAGACAAACTGCTGTCCAATTATAATGAAGAAAACATTCTCCATGGCATAGGTGTAATGTGGTGTNTCTCATTCTAGCTGCACACACCTTTTACTCAAAACCACTAATGTTGTGTCCATTATTATAATTGGTTTGATGGACGGGTAGAAATATTGGTTAGGAACAAACATCGATATTTGTACGGGGTTGGGAGGTAATGCGAGTAGAAATGAGTGGATATCAAAACAAAACTAGTCATTCATTACATTAGTCTTTGTGGAAAACCTCCACCACAAAGCACGTCATGTCAAATAGTTAAATATTATATCTTTATTAAAAACTAAAAATAATCGCTAGAGGCGAAATTTGAACAAAGGTTTTTCAGTCTCATCTTGTCTGGTGAAGGAGATATTTGGGTTTGAATCCCAGCTGTGTGTACTGAAATATCTTATCTTCTCCACGAGTGCCTTACCCACTTTCTTTACACGCAAATTCAGGTGAACTTCCCTTAAACTATACCTTTACTATCCGTATACCGTGGGGTGTAAGTTTGTTGGTAAATTAGACCCTTAGTAAAACGTGGAGCAATAAAAATAAATCAGATTTTTTGAGAATTTATATTAATTAATTTTAACTTTACTAATAATTTTAAAAAACTAAACTAACATAAATAATTTATTCAGATGCGTGTATATTTATACATGATGTATACATATACCATACAAGGCCATAGCCAGCCAATAATTTCAGGGGGGTTTGGTGGGCACTCGCCCCCCCCTCCCCCCAATTGCTGGAGGCTAGAAAACATTTTAAATGATAAACAATTTTAGAAGCAATCTGAAGTGTTTTTTATGGTAACACAGCTCCCTAATTAATACTTGTATCTTAATTTTGATATTATTTGAACCCTAAAGAAAGCCATATATATTTTGTTTATAAAATTTCGGGGGTTTTTAATCCTCAAATCCCCCTCCCCCTTTGGCTACGGCCTTCATACCATATATATTAAATCATGCGAGCCTTATGATTTGGCTTGCGCGACTATCAATCTGAATAAATTATTTATGTTAGTTTAGCTTTATAAAATTATATATATATATTATATATATATTCATGTCTAGATTGGCTACATCACTTGTAGCTAGTTTGTTGAAAAATTAGCCAGTACTAACGTACTGTTGCCCAGAGGATGCCCGAATGTACAGTACTGATCGTGCATCCTTTCCGTGGAGGCTCTTTCCATATCTCGATGATGTGAGGTGATGAAGGCAGTGAGTATGATGGTGTAAAAACAATAGAAATTCTTTACCCAACTTAAAACTAGCTAACCAAATCCCGGTGACCTTTGGGATGGTTCCCCTTTTGGGATAACTACCCATGGTACCATCTGGCAATTGAACCCGGGACCCCGAGGCTCGTAGCCAGGTCTCTGACCACTATACCACTATATGGTACAACCGGCGAATGACGAGGGAAAGATCAAATCTAAACTGAATGCATGGTATGAGGGTGCTTTTCGACATGTAGACTTATTAATGTGATCATCACACTACCTCTCCACGCAAATGTTGAGGAATTTGTGAATTATTTCATAACCTCCTTATTTATACCCCTTGCCGATAAAAACTCCTGTCTTAGCCCGGATCACTGGGCACGCATATTATATACTAGAAACATCGAGTTCTGGCTTTGCTGGATACTGTCATGTCAGGGTTCAAAGTTAGTTTTGGTGTGTTGATGGTTGTTTTTGATACTCAGTTTCTCACTCTCTTTCTCTCTCTCTCTCTCTCCACTATATTGCGGGATACATTTATTCTAAATTCTACTTTCCTTGTTCCATTCCTTTTCTAACTATTTAGCTCATTCTCTAGCGTAAAAACATAACGGGTATTAAGAGGCAGTGCTAGAATAAGCTAGCTCTCTCGTTTCTGGTCGAAAGTTCATGGCTGCCAGAAATTAAGCTAACCATTAGACCCATTGCTTAAACACCTACGTCCAATCCCTAGTCAGACACAAACTTCTTCAAAAATACATTTTAACTTTGTCCTCCCATCAACGTCTTTGCCTACCAAGGGCTATTTTTTTCTTCAAGTTTCCCAACTAAAGTGTTGTGTACATACTTGTAATCACTCATACGCGGTAGATGACCATTCCATCTCAGTCTGCGAGGCGTTATCATAATTAATATGTTGAGGACTCATACGAACCATGAAATTTCATATTATGTGAGCCTGTTACCTGTTAGCTTAGTTAAAATTAGTTCATCCCGGATGGGTAGTAAGACGCAAAGAGAAGAAAAATAAACATATTTATTAATTTAAACTTTTTTTTTGTATTTACTCCACACAATGTACCTATCCCTACATTTTCTTCTTCATTTTACTTTTCTCTCCTTTATTCCCACAGCTAGTTTTTTTATTTTTTTATTGTTGTCACATTTGAGAAATATCTTGATCAAAGATGGAGAACTTCAAGATGCAGCAGCACATCCCCGGTTCACCTCATGACAGATTTGTGACTCACTGCTGGGGAAGGAAATATAAAGTCTTCATTGGGTTTTCCTTGAGTAAAATAAGAACGAAGAAAATGTAGAGGATAAAAAAGTCGTGGCCTTTTTTTTCTTTCTTTATATGTCATGCATGCTCTCAAAGTAGTAAGCTCTACATTCTCTAGTCTAACATAATATTTAGTGTAAAGTGTATTTTACACGGGAAGCCATGATGGGAAATAATGTCAGTAAGCTGAGTCGTTAAATGCCTGTGTAATACGCCACTGCAGAATGAGGCTTACTCGGCCTCTTTTGGTATAGTTATAATAATAATAATAATAATAATAATAATAATAGCACCGCGTCTTACTACCCGTTCGGGTTATACGCTTAAGTACTAATTACTCTAATGGGTTAGGAATTGGGAAGGTTGAATTTAGAGGAAGTGAACCCACATTTGTGTGGAGGTAGAGTGGAAAACCATTCAGGAAAAACCACCCCCAGTTCACTCGACCGAGATTCGAAACTCGATCTTCCCGTCCTCTTCAGCAGTCTGGCTCAACAACAACCAGTGCGTTAGCCGACTAAGCCACCGAGGCGGGTCTTTTGGTATAGAAAATGCTGAATAAACATACATGTTTGTTACAAATGATTTATTTGAGTTATTTAACGTGCACTTTCTGAACTGACTGATTATATCAGCACACGAGAATTTCTATGAGCGAGAGCAAACAGACCCACTAATTTATCCAGGAAAGGTATTATACCTTCCAATGTTATTCTACATTCCACAATCGACATGGGATCGACGGTTAATTTCCACTCCGAAGGAAGTTCTGCTAAAGATTTTTTTATCACTCAAGAAAAAAATCCGTCGATCCCAGTTGGGTTTGAAAATCGGAACCTGATGTGAGAACTTTTTCTCAAGACTACTAAAGTCAAAACTGTTATAATTGAAATAGACAGTTTCATCATTTTATAAAACCAAAACAATTTAAAATATTTATACTCACGATGCACTGAGGGAAACGCTGAAAGTTTGATACAACAGCTTACAGATATTCTATGTAAGCAGCCTTTGTCGTATCAACTCCAGCAATAGCTGTTGTTATAGATGATATAGGAAAGCTATCATAATTTATAATTACGGTTATAGTCACATCTAGATATAATATTCTTTAAATTTATAAATGACACGGGGTGACTCCTGGATAGCTCAATGATTGAAGGATTGGCGTACAAAGCCAAAAGTCCCGGGTTCAAATTCCCTGTCCAGGTGTCATTTTTCAATTTAAAGAATATAATAGCTGTTGTGATATGTTGTTTCAAATCAGCTAAACTAACAGGAAATGGAAGAAGAAAGATCTTGTATTTGACATATCCTCATTAAAAAAAGATTACAGGGAGTTAGATTAGGGCTTAGTGATATCCAACATGTGAGTGGCATGTCGTCTGTTGTGCGGCTAATCTAGCACCTTGAATGATTTTTATATATTTTCCGTTGGAGCTAATGAGAGTACATTTCACTACCCCTGACCTCCTTATCTCTCAGCTTCTTGGATTAAAGTCGTTGGTAACCCTTGTTTTAAGAACAAAAAACTAATGAAATAAATAAAACCAATACAAATATTCATATATATTAGTGATTTCCTGAGGTTAAGCCTGAATGTCTATAAGCCCACAACAAGGTAACAAGGATTAGAAGTCAAACTCTAGGTTTGAGCGAGTTTAGTGAGTATATTTTCCCCTAAAATATTTATCATTCTTCTTTCACACAAAATCGGGTACATTTTATCTAAATTGTACCTCCCTAACTCACTGCTTCATTAGTGTAATTAAATGCGGACAGACCTAAACTATAGTAAAACGAGAGAGAAAAAAAAAGGAAGCTTGAAATATTTAGTCAGCTCCACTAAAAATTCCCCAACTGAAATGTGATGTTGAAGAGTTAATTAAATCCTATTTTACAACTAGGCCGAGTAATTTCCTTGTTGCTGTTTTCATCAATTTTCTCTTCATCCTTTCAAGCTCAGCTTCCATTACAGTTAATTTGTCTGAAATAATGTGTAGGCGGGGATAAAAATAACGCAACATAAATTAGTATAATATTCTGTCACCCACCTCGGTGGCGTACTTAGCTAACGCACTAGTTTCGTGTTGAGGGATGGGGAGATCAAGGTTCGAGTCTTGGTGGGGTGAACTAGGGTGGTATTTCCTAGATGGCTTTCCACTCTTCCTCCAAGCAAATGCGGATTCACTTCCTCAAAAATTCAACCTTCCCAATTCCTAACCCATTTGCGTTATTAGTATTTAAGCGTATGACCCGAACGGTTAGTAAGACACGGTGATAAATAATAAAATATATATTCTGTTTACAAAGGAATTACTTCTATATTTTAGTCGATATAATTTAAATGACACAAATCTTTAAGTTAAAATTATCTCGCAGATTAATATAACGCTTTCCGTAAGTGTCAGAGGAACGCTAAGATTCAAACACTTATAAAAACTTGATTCGGATCCGAAAAAGGTCTCAGTTTGTGTTTTTAAGAGCTGCAAAAACTGGAAAATCAGTCAATTACAAGCTTTATTTTATAAAGTAGGAAAAATACTTTTAGGAAATGCAAGAATTCTTTTGTGCAGTCAACAATAATATTATTTTAGCATATTATTAGTATTATCCCATAATATATGAAAACTAATCGTCTCAAACCATATGACTTGACGTATGGTATTAAATAAAAATTGTTTTAGTAACTTGTATAACTATAAAAAATATATTATATATAAATTGGTCTCTAGAAAGTATTTAATTTGAGGGTTATAAATGAGTAAATTAAAGTGATAAAGAATAGGACGTAACCTATATATTTAGCGTAGACAACAATCGATTGGGGACATTACGTTTATATTGTTTCTATCAATATTGTGCGACATCATATCTGACACGGTAACGCATCTGTTTCATCCCAGGTTCAATTCCCAGCATGGTTGAAAAATGTGTTATTGGTGAAAGGCGAGCTTCCCTTTTCACAGTGATCCATTAACCACCAGAGGGCTGGACGTTGTGTCTGTTATAGAATTCAAGTTAATGTGTAGGTCGTGTGCTTGTATAATAACTCGGTTCAGAAATTGCGCGTTAAATATTTCAGATGAATAAATTAATATTTTTTTTTAAACGAGAATAACTTAGAAACAGACAAATTTGCGTACTCATAGATGACTGAATATTTAGTCATGTTTTGGACAGTCACGCACACCAGTGTTCACACGGTATAAGGTGTCGAATATATCCTAGTAACGACGTGGAGAATGTCACGAACTTAATATCGGTTGATTACACCAAGGTTGTTATTTTTCTGTTCTCCCACTCTCCTTCCAATCAAATGTTGGTATATTTCTTTTCAAACCCAACCTACCTCGTCACTACCTCCATAGGTGTAATTAAATGCGTTGGGCCCGGACGGGTAGTAAGTTTCGATGGAAAATAACGCTGTACAAAGCTTTGTGTGTTTGTGTGTGTGTGTTGAGTGGAATATGTCAAGACAGCCTTCCAAAGTGTTGAGTGAAAATAATATAGTTATGTTTAATGTAGTTACGTTTAAAAGCTTCAGCGTGCTTTCAGGTGATCCGTCACAATTTAGGTCTGCAAACTCTTGACGCCAAATAGAGAGGGGATAATATTTAGTTTCCTTGCTAGAGGCTGTTAGAGCTGGTGTCTTTACCTTTTCTGAAAGTTCAAAAGTTAATAAGAATAATAGCATAAAGTAATGAGTTTATCTACCTCACTAATACCTTTTGTCACTTTGTCAAGAGATAAAAAATTCACTTCACTTACAATATATCTGCGTGTTGGATGAATACGTAATGGTTTTTAGAAGCTTTTTGAACGTCAAATCCTAAATGATCGTGAATTTAGTATAAAACTAAATGGCATGGTGTACCTAACATATTTTTTTCACACCCTTGTGTTAGTGATTTTTATATTTCGTAATATATGTGAAACTAATAATACATGATGTTATAGAAACATGATGGGAGAAAAATAGAATCGCATTTCACCAAAAAGCAAACAATGAATTAATACACTGTTACAGAAATATATTATTTGTTCTGTGTATTTTCAAATATACATTTCTCAAAGTTTTTTTTTTTTATGTATTCGCTTATAACTTGAAAATTTTTGATTTTATAAAATATTATTTTATGTAAACATTGTTTATTTTTAATATTTCTAAAACTTTTTAATGAAAGTTTTTACGTATTTTAAAAAGTTTAGAAAATAAGATCATAAATGGTATGCCTGTATAAATCTCCCTCAAATTAATTTTCATGGCAAAATAAGATGCGCCATATTGCTTACAATACAAAACAGCGACTGAATAAACTCCATGACGTCATCACGCAATAGAGCCGTTCCAAAAGATTTACCGCCATCTGCCGGTGAATATACTGCCAACATCTCGGATAGAAGGTGTCATTTGGTCAAAACCTCCACCCTTTAATCTCTGTTTTATAGACTGGAGCCGTTACCTTTATATTCAGGTGGCTCCTCATTTGTCCTCAAGAGGCTGAGTTTGACTCCGTTCCAGACCAACAGTTTCACAGTTAAATCTGGAAGCACCGGGGATCGAACCCAGGATTTTATTCATAATTCCAGAAGTATGCGTGGACATCGTCAAGGAACTCTATGGTTATGTGAAGGTGAGTTTTAAAATGGCACATCGTACCTTTTAACAGTTCTATAGTGACTGTGAGGGTGACCTGGCGGTCTAGGGGTAAGGTGTCGGACTTCTGTGCTGAGGGTCCGGGGTTCAATCCTCGGTCCGGGCATATATTTATCTGATTGCCAAACCCTTCCTTCACCTCTGACAAGACGTGTATTAATCACAACTTGTGAATGTGTGGAATGCCAGGCCTCCACCGTGGTTCGGATCCCACGTTAAACTGTAGGTCCTCCATTTCATCTCACAATCACCCTACACATTAGCATAAGTACGTATAACCCGAACGGGTAGTATGACGCGGTGCTATAATAATAATATAGTGACTGTGAGGCAAGAGTGTTGCAAAATACTCACCAAATATTTGGTGAGCACTTGCGCCTACCTTAGGCTAGGCGCACAACTACATTGGGGGCATGCCCAGTCGCTTAGTTGCATGCCTCATGTTGCATGAAAATAGGCATAGTTTGAACGCACCTTTACTACTTGTTCAGGTTGTAAACCTATGTAGCCTACTAATTAAACTAATGGGTTAGGGATTAGGAAGTCATAATTTAGAAGAAATACACACTCACTTGTGTGGAGGAAGGGGTGGAAGACCATTTAGGAAAATCACCCTCAGTTCACCTGACTGGGATCGAACTCCAATATTACCGTCCTCAAAAGTCTAGTCCAACACGAGATTAGCGCGTTAAACCACGGGGTCACCGAAGCGGGTTTTAGGATGTCGAGCATCTCACTACAGTTTGCAGACATTCATAATTAATAATATCGAGATTAAATAGTTATTTATTTATTATTAATTCGAGACTTTTACATACAAAAGTGTGGTAAAAAAGATAATCTAGATTTTAAAAAGAATTATAACAACGTAGCCTGTACATTTCACACCTAAAGTTTACAAAAAATTAATTACTGTAATTAAATCTCAACCGGTAATTATTCAGGAGGGTTGAAAACTTAAAAAAAAAAATAAACACGAGTAAAATAAATTAATATTTATGTTCCAAACTGGTTTATCCAACTAATGTTAATGGTACATCTAAATCAAAGTTGACACGAGTTTTCTAAATTTTTGTAAAGAGCCATTGAAATAAATAGGGTATTATTTGTTTATTAATGGTAGTATAGTAGTATTAAAATAACCTATTTAATAGCGGAATAATTCATACGGTAGCTCAAAGAGCTGATTCTAATCTAAAAGTTATTGTGGGGAATGATAATGAGGTTGACTGTATGGTAGACGTGGTGCAGACGTTTAGAAATCCCACACTATTAAAAAAGGTTTCTAGATAGTTTTTAATATCGTTTTCAGTAAAATGTAGGCGAGAATTATCATCATATTTCTGACCAATTATAAAACTTAAATTTGGAGTTTAAGGTTTAAAAAAAAATCAACGACTGTTTACACAAAGAATTGTTAATTCTGAGATTAGATCAGAAGGCTATAAACCTAAAACTAGCCTTCCTCTATGAAATAAAGTAATATTTTGATAGAGTCACAAACAGTTTAAGATAATGTGAGATTGTTTTCTAGAGTTTTATGTAAACTATAACACTTTTTTTTTTCAAACAATCGAATTAAATATTTAAACTTTTGAAATAATCAGAGCTTTCATTTTGACACGAGGATAAGCCTAGTCCCAAATTAAGATATAAAAGCAGAGAAATAATTTATCACCCAGCCTTATAGCCGAGGTTTACTGTTCACGGGTATCGGAGATCTCTTATTTGATTCTAGGTGGGGCCAAAATAAATAGAATTAAGGTAATAAAATGTTATTATTTTAATCAGAAATTAATATTCCTGGCTTTGACGGAAAGTATTTTTGTCTTCAGTTAAGTTTGATTATAAGACAGGCTATTTGTGTAACCATAGACATTAGAAAACTAAGTAGTAAAAAGTATGAACTTTTTTTTATTCAGTTTGTCTAAAACCTTAACTAGACAGTAAAAGTTCTTTCCTTTCAAAGCAAAAGGAAATAGCTCATTCATCAAAGTCCCAAGCTTTATATTTAGCGCAGAGCTTTGAAGGATTTCTGAACGTTCTATCTCATTTCTATTATTTTTAACTGAGTAGAACAAGGTTACTTTGGTTCAGAGTGGAAAAATTGGACAAATAACCAAACATTTACCATCGGTGAGCTTGAAATAACTCGCTTCAGTGGCCGCATGGTCAAAGGTGCTGCACTCGCAGTATACAAGACTGCCAATGATGAGACAGAAGCTCGAATCCCGTTCGGATGTATGGAGGGTGTTATTTCAAAAATTGTTTATCATTCTTCCTCCACGCAAATGCGTTGTTACTTCCTGTAAATATAGTCTTCCTAATCCATGTAACCATTAGTAAAATTAGTACATGCATATTATATAACCCGAATGTAAAGTAAGACAAAGTGCTAACAAAATCTCAAACTAATCAATTTTTAATATTGATATCCAAACCAAGTAAAAGGAAGATGATTGTTTCCAATGAATATTAACATAAGAGAAACAGTTACTATCTAGTTAATTACCGAACAATTTAGGTTAAGATAAAAGGAAAAATATGAAAACTTTAAAATGAATCCAATGATATCTATGGTGAATATTTATAGAGCAGTTTAAACACAAAACATTTACAACCCATATTAATATGAATTATTTTGTTTTATTTAAAATTTAGAATTTAACTAAGCACATTATTTTATATAAATAAATATATCATATAATAAAATATCATTCCATCTCATTTAACCAAATATATGGTTTATGTAGCCCTTATGACATTTTTTTATGAAATATCTAGCATATATAAATTAAATTTTTGATTGAAAGGATACTCAACTGAATATATTATATATATTTAATGAACATATATATTTATATGTTATAAATGGTTTTCATGAAATATTTCAAATATATATACATGTAAATAAATAAATAAATTACATATGTATATATAACTCATACAGTTTGTGTATATCACATGCAGTTTCCAATATTTATAAAAAATTTAGTTATAAGCTAATTTATAATATTTATTTTATATATATATTACATTATATTTACATTTATTTGACAACACAGTTATTATAAATTCGGTAAAATATTGTAAAACTAGTTGCAAGCTTTTTTTAAAAAAATATTAATTCCAATGATCACGGAGAAAATAGCGTAAGTATCCTCTTGTCAATTTTTTTCGGTGACGCGAATGTCGGGATCTAAACTCCTCTCGGGTGAGTTGATTTGTTTATACTTTATAACATATATTGTTTCCCACTATGTTTCCGTACAAATGCGGTTAAACTTATCTCTGAAATTACATCCTCTTCATTCCTACTCTCATTGGTGTAAATTTGTGGATCACTCGAACGGGTTAAACTACATTAAAGAAGTGAAATATATTTTATCACCCAGTGATATATATATTTTTTCAATCATGCAAGGTGTTCTAGGTAAAGGGATGAAGTATGCTCAAAACCTATCATAGATATGTCCGATAGCTCCTTCTTCCACCGACTGAGCCCCACTTAGTGCATATAGCTGACCGCCTAGCCTCATTACCATATGGAAATTAGCCGCCATTTCAATTACCTTGTCCTTTACTTTAGTTTTGCATATCCCGGTATTTTCTCTATCTCTTTCCCTCTATTTGATTCTTCCCCTCCCTTTTCAATACCCCCCTCACCAACTCCACCCCTCACCACCAAAGTCATTCTCTCTATCCTCTACGCGAAAAAACAACCTTTTCTCTTAGCCTTACTAGAATATCGCCCATTCCAGAATTAGTATTTTTGTAAAAGTATGTAAGGTAAGCAGGTCGTCGCAATTCTCCTCGCCATAATTTGAAGTGCTTATGACACCCCTATGACTTGGAGTCATCTCGTTAAGAGAAACAGTGCAACTTTCTCTTGTTACTGAGGAGGCAGATATGTTCACAGAAATTAGTATTAAGGGTATATCTCTCTACCGTTTCCAAGGGAGAACTTGGAGGTAACTTGATAATAAAGTTGTTCAACAAGTTTCGGATATGTGAAGAGGTTTCACGATAGAAAAAAAATATATATCCAATGACAGTTTTAAAATAAAATTTAATTAGCCTGGTTTTATATTTTTCAAAGTATGGTTTACTTCCATTGGCATAAAAACTTTTTATTTCATTTTAGGGAGGTGGAGGGATTAGGTCAAGAGGATAGATCCGAAATAAGCTTTGAGTGCCCCCAGGGATAAACTCAACTCCTTTCAGGGGGTTTATACCTAACCCCAGCTCCTAGATATTCGAAAATATGATTAAAAAATATATTTTTGTATTACTACTCAATGCCTAAGCCGTTAGATATAGCTAGTCTTATAAAATGTATTCTTAATAATGACCCTCTATTATATTTTAAACTTTAAATTATTTTTCAAAATAAATCCAATATTTAAATAAAATTTATTGTCACCTCCTGTTGGAATACTTCACCACAGGAACCTAAGGGATAAACTCTTTTCCCCCCTCCAATCCTAAGAAAAATTCGTTAACAAACTAGTCTAACTTATAAATTTGAGTAATTTAACAACAATTATTCCCCTAATACAATCATGTGTAAGGCAATGGGATCAGAAATGGCTCTGACCTAAATCAAATAATAATTGGGTGTCCCAAATCAGACCCATATTACCCCCTCCTCAGCAAATTTTACAACCCTACATATGTTTTTAGCACCATGTAGTACTACCAAGAAGGGTTATACACATTAACTAACCATACTAATGTGATAGGAATAAGGAAGGTTAAATTGAGAGGAAGTATACTTACATTTGTGTGGTGAGAGAGAGTGGGAATCCATTTAAAAAAAACACCCCCACCTCTAGGCCCCACAAGAGTGACGCCTTAGAACGTATACAGGTCCCTACTTATTCCCCTATTACTATGGATTAACATGGTAATTTTCCCTAGTATTATAGTGAAAGAGTGCTAGGCATGTACGAATCATGATATAAGGAAATATTAGCTCAACTCCTATTGTACAATTTGTGTATAGCTCCGATTTACTACCCGGCACTGTTTGTTTTTCTCCCATTTGCGGTCCATCCATATATTCGCACTAATTTAGTGGTGAGGTGTGACCTTCTAGAACAAATTTCTTAACCTGTGATGCGTGGATATATTTCAGTGTATCCGTGAGCTTGTGGGAACCAAAATGATAAGTCAACTTGATATAGCTTTTAAAAAACCCATTAACTATCCTATCTCTTAAACTAGCTAACCACCCGTTATTTGCATGGGATGTGTTTTATAATACGACCATGCTTTCATGCATGATTATCTTCAGGCAACAAATTTATAGTAATATTATTGGATTTGTATATTTTAAGAGTTATATCCCTGTACGGGCTAGATGGTAGCGATATATTACTATTAGTAGGTACTTTGTCTTACGAAAGGTTCATTCCTTTTGTCAATGAACTTAGACCTCCAATGCACCCTGTCCTCTGCCTCCTCCTTCAGCTTTCAGAATTTTCTTCTTTCCTTCATGTCATCCAATATTTTAATCCTTATCTTCCTAAGCTCCTCTTTACCTCAACCTTTCTTTCTATGACGTATAGAAGACAATACCTCCTAAAGATGTGCCCGATCCAGCTTTATTTGTACTGAAGAATCACATCACATCTTCTTGGTACTTGTTCATTTGTCTGTCCAACTGATTTTCTCAAGTCTTCTCCAGCACCGCATTTTAAAGCTCTCCATCTACAGTTACTAGTTTCTTTCAAGATGACCGTTATGTCTTATATATATATATATATATATGTGTGTGTGTGTGTGTGTGTGAATCTTTAAAAGTTGGTCCAAATAAAATCCAATAAGCAAAAGCTGAGAAAGCTTTGAAATCTGACGGAAGTAAACTACAATTAACCTGATTTTAAACGAACTTTAGAGTAAAATACCTGTGCAATTTCAGCAAAATCGGTATAGTGGTTTTTGCGTGCGAAAAACAACCAAATCATTTTTGTTTTCATACAAGTATATTGTTTTGTTATTGTATGCGTTAGTAAAGAATAACTTAAACTAGCATATATTATTTTTTAATACTGTTATAGCTATTTAAATATAATTTGTTTCCAAAACACTGCATTTTATTTTATAAATTTAAAATTATTCTGAGAAATGGTCCAGAGGCTTCATAAGACCGCCAAATAGGTCCATGGAACAACACTGTACTAGAAAGTATAACCAGATGCCTACACTGTATAGCTCCATTTTCAGTCCCCACGAAATTAAAAAAAAAAAAATTGTTTATTTACAAAAATTGGTATTATTATCTTTTGTAAATCTAAAACTGAAAAAGATTCACTCAGACAAAAAAATTAGTTAAGAGTTGTAATTTTGTTTTTAGCATCGCATCTGACTACCCATTCGTGCTATAAGCTTATGTGCTAATTACACTTATGTGTTCGGGATTAGGAAGATTGAATTTAAATGAATTGTACAAATATTTTCGTGGAGAAAGAGAGGAAAAAACATACATCCGACCGGGATGGAACCACTATCTCCGCGTCTTCTGCAGTATCTTGTTAGAGTAGTGCCTTAGACCATGCAGCCACCGAAGTAGGTAAAGAGTGGTAATTGTTTGTCAATCAAGACTTACACACATAAAATTACATAAAAAGTAAAATTGACAGTCAAAGGAAATTACAGACACTCTTTCTACCATGTTTTGATGGGCGTAGCAAAAAGTTACGCAAGCGCAGTATAGAATTCCCGACGGGTTTTGTATCAAGCCTTTTTTGTGTAAACGTTTTACCTTATATTTTGAAATTGACAATTGTGAGTCTAAATTAAATTTTAACGATTTACTGAATCGTGGTTAAAAAAAAAAAAGATCATTTTGAACTAGGTAGAGTGGTAGCACTGGACATTATTAATAAACAAGTGAAAGAGAGATGAATAAAGTATAATTTAGATAAAATTACACCCGCAGTTACTTGGATAAATAATTATAAATAATTTATGAATAATTACCTTATACACACCCAGATGAGATTCGAACCCCACAGCT
Source organism: Timema bartmani (assembly GCA_902151455.1). Classification (NCBI taxonomy): domain Eukaryota; kingdom Metazoa; phylum Arthropoda; class Insecta; order Phasmatodea; family Timematidae; genus Timema; species Timema bartmani. The sequence continues at coordinate 85,894 of CABFWB010000520.1, forward strand.
CCTCATCATTAGCAAAACCAGACTATGACGAGCTTGACGTTTAGTCCGCGCGCTCACCGATGCGTATCGACGTCAGTTGAATTGTATTTGGTTGGTGACCCGTTGCCCGCTTGAAATGAAACGCCATTCTTCGTCCCTCAACCTCCCTTCCAGCACAGGCGACCTCAACCTCCCTTCCAGCACAGGCGACCTCAACCTCCCTTCCAGCACAGGCGAAGCTCAACCTCCCTTCCAGCACAGGCGAGCTCAACCTCCCTTCCAGCACAGGCGATGATGCCTACGACTTAACGAGCTAATCCATCTCCTTCTCTCTCATCCTTCTTTGTTTTCCATATCTCTCTCTCTCTCTCTCAACCACTTGATGTCAACCTGTAATCACCTAACTAATTACTCACCGGACTTCCACCGCAAGCCATTCCGACCGCGCGGACCTCTGGAATCAACCAATCACTTCATGTGACACAGAACGTTGGGAATGGGGATGGTACTCTTTTTTTACCAAATATACTAATTTAATTAATTTAGCTGCGTCGGTGCAGATTAAAACAAAACGTGCTCCAATGGTGCTTTATAGTAAAGTACTGAGAACCGTTGCTGAAATTTAGAAATCCTCGATTATTTATGAAGTGGTGTGATATTTTTTTAATATTGTTTTCAACTAAATTTAGGCAAAAGTTTTGGCTGGTAAAAAAAAAGATTGAATTTTAAGTTTAAAATGTTTTACAAAGTTGTGTGATCGCGCGTATCAAAACTTGACTTTATTTGATAGAACAAGACTGGATCAAGGTTTTTAAACCTTTTTATTTAATTTCAGTAATACAGATTTTTGCGTAAAGCGTTGCTGAATTATTTATTTAAAATCTAAACTCAAGGTTTAATTTTTTTAATTAACTGGTCAGAAACTTGCTGATAGCTTTAGTCTATTATATTTGAAAACTAAGTATAAAAATTTCAAACAACTTATTAAATATGGCGGTATTTGTAAACGTCTGCAACGCCTCTCCTTGCTTTTCCTTAATAGCCAGCAACCCGTTTTGATGGCGGCATGGTATAACGCGCTACCCTCACAGTAGACTGGACTACCGAATATGGGGAGATGTAGGTTCGAATCTCAGTCGGGTATACTGAGGGGGGTTTTCCACTTCCCTTTCATGCTAATGATGGCACACTTCCTATAAATATAACCTTAATAATCCCTAAAACCATTAGCGTAATTGGTACATAAGCATAGAACGGGTAGTAAGACGTTGTGCTAAAAAAATGCTAACCAGCTTCATACTCCAAATCGCTTGTGTTGATTCCAAAACCTCTAGAAAACTCCCAAAGCCATCATGACATGAACTTAGGGAACAAGGGGTAAGATACAACCTTACTATTTAAATATAATTTTCTTTAAAATATATTATTAATTCTGAGATCAAAATTAAAACTTATTTGTATTTTGTAAAAATCCCTTCCTCCAAGATTCAGATTGTATATTTTATATGGCCAGGCTGCAAGAAAATGTTGTTCCTCCCTGAAAGTTATGGACCGTAAGTGTAACTAAGGTCGGTTCTCTACTGTGAGACAATGGCGGTCTCCCTTCTATCTGTTAGTGTTTGTGGCTGTAGAAGGGAGAGGTTTAAGACGGTCATAACGACGCTGGGACTGTCATAAGACGCCGAGATATGAAAACCTCTTGGATTCGATCAACAAGTGCAACACAGATCTAAGGCTTCAATTTCAAACGTTCGTTGATAACAGCGAGAAGAGTTCGCTTTAGTGGCGTAGATATTCGCACACTTGATAGGATGGAACTTCTAAATGATTGTTACGACACAATCGTACCAACTTTTTCATATATTGTACTAAAGCTTTTCATTTTAAGTAAAAATTCCTCAGAAAAACAAACTTACAGTCTTGTTAATAACAATCAAAAACTATTTTATATATTATATATTTGAGACAAGAATGTTCAAATAAATTTCAAAAAAAGAAACTTCAAAATTTTCAAATATCCATTTATTTTTAAAATGGTCTCAAATTATATTTGTAAAATAAAAACATATTCATAGAGGAAAAAATCCTGAGGTTTAGCCATTTAACATTTAAATATCAAGTTTCTAAATAATTTGTCAGACCATTTCGGAGCTTGATAAGGGGACAGACACCCAGACAAACAAACACACAAATTGTAAAATTCACTTTTTTGGGTTAGGTTTCACATAAAACTTAAAGATTAATCATAATTTCACGAACAATTTTTTCCACTACAATACTTTATCTTTATATGAAAAGGTAAAAACTTATCTTTTTATGTTTTATATAAATTTATATTGCAATAATCTTAAAAATTGTAATTATATATAACTTTTTAGAAAAAATTGTAAGTTATTATTTTATTTTATAATCTTTGTATTATTATGGTTTTCCACATTCCCTACATGCAAATGCGGTTACACTACCTTTAAATATATTCTTCCTAAGCCCTAAGATCATTAGCGTAATTGGTGCATAAGCGTATAACCCTAACGTTTAGTAAAACACAGTGTTAATAAAAAGTATAGCTTTAACATTAAGGTTAGTTTCGTATGATTGGCTGTACAATTTGAAATTTTTCTAAATGGTGTTGTTCAAAATTTGAATCTGGGTAGGGTTTAACATGATAAAAAATATTAATTTATTCAAGAGTGGTTAAACAGAGATTATTCTTTTGAATTTCTTTTTAAATTTGTTTGAAAATAATTGTTCTTAAGATTCTGTTAAAAATTGCTATCTAGGGAAAGATAAATAACATTGTGTTCTAGTTTTTACTAAAAAATAAAAAATGGAGGTACGGTAATTAGCTAAATTTCTCTTTTTTTTTTTTTTACAAAAATGTATATCAAGAGTGTTTAGTATGAGTTACAATATCTAATTTTATTTTCTATTAAAAAAAAATTAGGTTAATTTACTGCTCAACTATTTTTAAACTGTTGGTTCTGTTATAACAGTAATTATTTTTGAATCAGAGTACTGTTCCTCCAGTCATTTAGGGTGATGGAGCAATAAACATGCAATTACATCCATGACCAACACCATGTGTGATGCCATTTTCAACCGGTGATAAAGTGGGGATTGATGATGTCACAGTTTCACACGTCATCTGTTTTCAATAAGCTGGGACACCATTCGGGATTCCTTAACCCACATTACCACAAGCCCGGTAGAATAGTTTCAGTATGACGAGGGCCAATTTGAAATAATATGTTAATTTTTTAAATATCTAGTGATTCGTTTGATATTTACTAAGGGTAATCTTCAATGTCTACTACTGCTTTTTTTTATTTATTTCGACCCCAAGGAAAGAGATGTATTGTCATCGTCAAAAAAATCGAAAGTAAGATTAGATGAAATGTCGACATTTCATGACTCCCTGAGACAAAAAAAAAAAGTAGTTTTCACGATGCCGTCTACTTGTCTGTACCTCGGCCTAAACATCGAAACAATATATAATGTAATTCAAGGGAAATATCAGTTAATTACTTTGGCTTCTAGGTATAAAGATGCTTGATTTCGGCACTATGGGCAGGTTCTCGAAATTTGATCACTTAGCTGTTGCCGAAAGCCTTTTCGGCTCGAATTTACCTCGTCATTGCGAGGAGATTCGAAGAATCGACGTGGAAATCTAGGAAAAAATAATATCAAAGACATCATAAACGCGTCCTTCCGATTGAGCATTTTTTAAGGCATAAGAACCGCATTTAACAGCTGATAAAAAAGTTAACTCCTCTTCCGGCCTAAGCCATTTTAATGATTGGGCTGAAACTTGCTATATAGAATTTTCATAGGGTCTCCCACAAGGATTTTTTGGAATTAGATCTATAACCCCAAATTTAAGGGTAGTTTACTGAAATTCAAAAAGTTAACTTTATTAACTTTTGTATCCAGGTATTAATATTATAAACAAAATGGCAACTAATTTTCCCGTGAAAACTTTACATTAGCTGAAATGTCCATTCTTGATTTTATGTCTGGATCTATACTAGATACGAAATAACGTAATATTGTAGCACAATTCAAAATTACTTTTTTTCATTTTAAATATAGTTTTATAAAATCCATAGTTTCGGAGCTACAAGCAAATATATATTTTTATGGAACTCTTTGACACTAGAAATTGAATGTTATGCTCTTTGGTGGAAAAAAGATGTTTCTCTTTCTCAGTGTTTCTGTACAAAAATATTATTTTATTAATGCTGTTTAGTGAATTGTTTCTGCATCAATGTATACGATTTCGTTTTTGGTCCAGTTTTCATAAAAGGGCATTTCATTAAAATTATATAAACAAAATTTTTGGGGACAGAATGTGTAACACTTTACTATTTTATTGGTTTTATTTTATAGGTAATGATAATATGAACCAAATGTGACAGCTGTATGTTGCATGCCTTGACGTATGAATACGTGAAAGTATATCTAGTAGATGTTCTAGCTGTCAGATAAGGAAGGCTCTTCCTATGATAATTGAACTGTACATATCTTGTAAAACTTCATGTTTACGTTGTTGGAAGCAGCGGCGGCGGTGGGTTTGTTTTTCAGATGAATCAAGGCTTGACAGGAGACTGTACCATTAAAATGATTCCTTCATGTCGCTATCCATTTGACTACCCTGCCCCCCCAAATATACAAAATAATGTAAAAAAAAACCTACCTAAGGGTGATTTACTGGTATCCAGGTCCCGTATTTTGAGGATATATCCTCTTTTTTTTTAGTGGATCACAGACCATGTTCATGTGTACATAAATTTGGTTCATGACCCCTTGGTTGTGAAAACGTTTTTTTTACGAGTCACATTTGAACCATTTTTTGTCATGTTTGATTTTTAGCTGATATTTTATTAGAGTGTTTATTTTGGTTCATTTTTTAGGGATTTCAGGTAATTTTTAATTAAACCTAAGCAGTTATGTTGAATAATTAATATTTTAAAATAATACCAATATTTAATGAATGCATAAATACTCAAACATACATTTTTTTAAGCACACAATTGTCGGAATGAGAAGATAATGTAGGACATGAGCTTTGTATCACAGTTGTTGGAATGAGAATATAATATATGACATGAGCTCTGTATCACAATGGTCAGAATGAGAAGATAATGCAGGACATGAACTTTGTATCACAGTTGTCAGAATGAGAAGATAATGTAGGACATGAGCTTTGTATTACAATTGTCAGAATGAGAAGATAATGTAGGACATGAGCTTTGTATTACAATGGTCAAAATGAGAAGATAATTCAGGACATGAACTTTGTATCACAGTTGTCAGAATGAGAAGATAATGTAGGACATGAGCTCTGTATCACAATTGTCAGAATGAGAAGATAATGTAGGACATGAGCTTTGTATTACAATGGTCAGAATGAGAAGATAATGTAGGACATGAGCTTTGTATCACAGTTGTCAGAATGAGAAGATAATGTAAGACATGAGCTTTGTATTACAATTGTCTGAATGAGAAGATAATGCAGGACATGAACTTTGTATCACAGTTGTCAGAATGAGAAGATAAAGTATGACATGAACTTTGTATCACAATTGTCTAAATGAGAATATAATGCAGGATATGAACTTTGTATCACAGTTGTCAGAATGAGAAGATAAAGTATGACATGAACTTTGTATTACAATTGTCTGAATGAGAAGATAATGCAGGACATGAACTTTGTATCACAGTTGTCAGAATGAGAAGATAATGTAGGACATGAGCTTTGTATTACAAT
>CABFWB010000520.1:118148-136419 GCA_902151455.1 Timema bartmani
TGCATTAATACGACAGGAGCTACAGGACAGTGAATGACAGACAGTCTTAGGCCATTCAGTTATTGTTTTCACTAATCCCTTTCTTAAACTTTTCTATTCAGCAGTTTAGTTTTTTTAATACATGGATAGTGTAGAATCAAGTGTGTAAAAAGCACAGACTCTAGAGAAGGATCTGGAAAAAATACTGACTAAAACAGTATACAGTAAACAACAGCATATAGCTTTTTTTTTTATAATTAATAGATTTCAATAAAGAGTGATTGTATTTGAACTCGTATTTTGTTTGTCACTAACCAACTTTAAGATTTTAAAAACATCGGTTTTAGTGAACTTCGGACATAGTGAACAACAGAGGTTCATTATAACTATATGATTATAAAGTACCACATAGCTTATTTTAGACTAAAAAACTATTTTTTCTATAGAAAAAACCAGAAATAAATGCTTGCTTCAGGTCGCGATTCCTCTCACTCCTCATTAAATTAAATAGATAAAGAGAAATAATTACTTAAATTATCAAACCAATCGGAAGGTAGGAAAAGATAGATTTAGAGGTAAATCATTTCCCAATATAAAAAGATAAATGGTAAATAAACAAATACTAATTTTTATATTGGGTTGGTTTGAGTGTATGGAATTGGATTTTAGCTTCATTTTTTTAACAATATTTTAAAATGAATTTGAAAAAAAAATCTCTGAATGGTTGAAGTTAGTTCTGGAAAAATGAGATACGATAGAGATTCGAAATCATGATATTTAATTAAACGCATCAGTGCTTTACAAAATGAAATGCCTGGAGAAGATTACAACACGATAGTGGGCTTTGCTAACCGTGGCTTTTAAAGCACAAAATAGCATGTATTTTTAAAGTAAATAATGTCTTAATATCCTTTGTAGATAGAGCTTACGTACCTATCCACGCTCTTATTGAGGGAGGGACGAGAAAAGTATAATTTTTTGTAAATTTAGCCGCATTTGTGTTAGGAGTATAAATCATCAGAAAAAAAGGGGGGAAAATCATCACTGCCCTAGATTCAAACCCCAGCCTCCCGGTCACTGGTGAGCTTGTCAAGAGGAGTATTTCGCTTTGACCAGGTCACCACCGATGCAGGTTATTCTTTATATTTCAAATAATGATGTCAATACAATTAATAATAACAAAGACAATTTTCCGTGCTAAAATGAAGTGTTAGTGAGAATGTAATGTTAGTGAGGGAGTTATAGTTGAACCTTGCTGAGATGACGTTTTCATGTCGAGAATAAAGCGTTAATGGTCGTTCATTATATATTAAGGGTAAAAGTAAAAGGGGGGGGGTTAAGTCCAATTTTAACTCCTCAAATTGAGATAGGGTTGCCATCTGTTAGACCAGTGGTTCCCAAACTTTTTTTCACCCGCGTTCCCTTTGGTAGCCCATTTACCATAAATTTCCCCCCCTTAATTTTAGCAAAATGTTTAATTACTACAGTAGTAATTATTTCTAATTTATTTGTTGCAATTTAAAATATATCGTCTGATGATGGGATTAAAAAAAAACCACGTCGTAATAAGGTGGAATATATGTTTACATTAGAAAAATAAAAGTTTCAATTTATTTATTAATTTATTAATAATCATAAAAAACAAATTTGTGTTTGAAATTGAAATCGTTATTCTCAAGGTGAACTATTGAAGAAAATTCGAACCACCCCTCACCATAACATTGAGTTAATTTCATAGCTTTTATCTCACGCGAGGGGCAAATGTAGTTATTTCCGCCATCATTAGAATATTTTCACGTACCCTCAATATTCCTGGAACGTCGTCAAACCCGACTGGTTTTGAACCCACGAGCATCAGGTCCTGAGGCGAGCACTTTACCCCAATGGGATAGGTATAAGTAAGGAAGCTTTTTAGAAGTAATCTACTCGCATTTACTTAAAAGGAGAGTGGGAAACCATTTGACTCAACCGGGATTCGATCCCCGATCTATCCGTCACTATCAGGCCAGTTCAACACAAAAGTGACGCCTTAGACCATTTGCCCACTGAATTGGGTAACATAGTGGTTTTATGTTCAAATAAAACACTACTAGGATAGACATATTAAACAATAGGCCTACAATGCCATTTTTAAATAAAACAAAATTAAATAATCAGTAGCGGTATGCTAAATTAATTTTATTTTTCATCAAAGCAAACGTACTTTCATATTTGATTACGTAAAATAATCACAAGATACCCATTCCGAGCAAAGTCGTTAAAATATTTTTATAGGGTTTTCTAAATTTTCTAAAGTAAATCATAAGTAAACTTCTCTTAACTTTAGGGTTAAAACCAAAATCACGATCCAACCTTGATATGTGGACATATAATAAATATATATAAAGTTTGAACGAAATACATAGAGCCGTTTCGGCTTTAGGACGGTGCCACTTTTTCTAGAGTGAAAATGTTCATGACAATACTTTATCTATATGAGAAAAAAATTGTAAAACACTGACAAACCTGGGTGTATTTCTGGATAAATCGTTTCTCTACAATAATTAACTTAATTTATTACTTAAATCAGCTTAACAACAGCCTTTTTTTTTATTCACTCCAGGCCTGCAAAGTGTTCCTAGACAGGACTAGCACAGAATTTCAGCCGTTCAGAGCAGAGAATTAGGACTGTAGCAGCTTGTTTGGGCAATCAATAAACTGCGCCCCCCCCNCTATTGTCTCTCTCTGCTTCCCTCTAGCCATCTTCCCTCTCTTTCTCACTCAATTTTTAACATCCTCGCCGACGGATAGTTCTGTCTCTCTAGCGATATATTTCCCACTCGCTCTGAGTAGATACCTACATGTGTAAAGCCCGATAATAATGGAGGGTGCTTTCTTTATTTCTCTCGTCATTATTTCTACTTATTTAACTCCCATTTCTCTAACATTCCGCTTCAGCGTACTTCATGGAGTGTTGTTTATTCTCACTGTTGCACACCTTTAACACTACGCTTCAGCGTACTTCAAGGAGTGTTCTTTATTTTCACTGTTGCACACCTCTAACACTACGCTTCAATATACTTCAAGGAGTGTTCTTTATTTTCACTGTTGCAAACCTCTAACATTCCACTTCAGTGTACTTCAAGGAGTGTTCTTTATTCTCACTGTTACACACCTCTAACACTACGCTTCAATGTACTTTAAGGAGTGTTCTTTATTTTCACTGTTACACACCTCTAACACTACGCTTCAATGTACTTCAAGGAGTCTTTTTTATTTTCACTGTTACACACCTCTAACAGTCCGCTTCAGCGTACTTCAAGGAGTGTTCTTTATTCTCACTGTTGCACACCTTTAACACTACGCTTCAATGTACTTCAAGAGAGTGTATTCTATTATCATGTTGCAGTTTTTACTGAGACTGACAACTTAGACCATGCGGCCACCGAATCAGGTTCCTCTTTCTTAAAAATATACAATTTATTATATTTGCTATATTTGTTTTTGTTCATTACTAATCTATTTTTAGATTAGTTAACGGCTATAAACCCGCTTTAGTGGCCGCACTGTCTAAGACGTTACTCTTGTAGTAGACTAGACTGCCGATGAAGGAGGGATCGAGGTTCGAATTTCTGTTGGGTGGATTGAGGGTAGTTTTTCCAAAATTGTTTTCCACTCTCCCTTCACGCAAATGAGGGTACACTTTTTATAAATTATCTTCCTTATCTTTAGAACCAATGGCTTAAGTATTACATTAGCGTATAGATCGAACGGTTAGTAAGATGGGATGCTAAAAATAAAAAATAAAACTACTCCACAAACATTTACACCCAAAAAGTTGTGTGCACCTAATTGCCGAAACTAGCAAGAAGTGCGCCGGTAGCATATCATTTGAGACTTACCTCCAAAAGTTATATTGAATAAAGATTTTATATACTGATTGAGGATGTGGACCCGTGTATGACTTGGTTATGTAGTAGTTATAACCATACCGTTTTATACGATGACTCGCTTTGCTCGTTAGGGGCTCCGCCCCCAAACCCCCAGTGAGTTTTCTTTGCAAGTGGATGTAAACTAATATATTTCCAGCGTTGTTTTGAACGTAACTTAAAGTTACCGGTATTGTTTTGTAATTACCGCAACTACTTTAAAGTTGCTCCACCATTTTTTTTAAAAAAAAATTTTCACTTTTTAGAATCTTCCCGTCGGTTACAGGCTATAAGCTATAAGTTTGCCAAATTTCAAGTTTTTAACTCATATGGAAGTGGGTAAACATCAATGTCAGTGAGTAAATGAGTCAGTCATGTGACTTTATAGTAGTATAATGACGACGCGTGAATGTCTTAATTTGCACTTGTTATCAGACGGCTATGACGATCTGATTGTATGTATTTCTTAATGGTGGATTACTGACCAAATTAGTACAAATTTAATGTTGTACACTATTAATTTTATTAGTTACAACTTCATTATCATAAAATTGACATTGATACAGTTTTTGTTAATTTACAAACTGACTTGAAGAGCCTGAGCTAATGCTGTTATAAACTGAGATTTTATCTCTGAAATTACTATGTTCTGTGTGATATTACTAGTTTTTCTGTGTACTGTGTAGATTTATATGGCCAAGCTGCTTATATAGGACCTACCCCTTGCTTCTTGGACCCCTTGTCACCAGTGTTAAAACTAACAGGAGAACTCCTGGCAACCTGATGTTGCGAAGGATAGCTTCCCATTGGGTAAAGGCAGCCAACTCATCCCTCATCTGATTTTCTAATATAGTGGAGTTATTTTTTAAAGAAAGAAAGTTTTAAAACGTATTGCATTGAAATTACTTCTGAAAACGCGTGATTCTATGGATAAAGTGTCAAAAGGAAATTTTACATACAGTTTATTAAAGGAAAATACACTTCATCCATGACTTTTTGAATATATGAGAGGAGTCCAAAACAGTATCATTACAAAATGTAGCGTGATGTTCTGTTATTTCTAAATCTCCCAGGACCAGATGACAAAATTAAAGCGAACCGAAATGTCTCGGAAGAAGTGTTATTCAATGTCTGGCTGGTATTTTGCAAACTACCAAAGGTATTAAAATGTTAGTACAGACAGCTTCTGTGGGATTGCCAAACGAAGAACGTAAGTTGACAGAAAAGCTAATAGAATTACATGAATCCATCCGCCACCTCATTTTTTTAGTACCGCATATTACCACCTACTACCTGTTCAGGCTATACGCTTATGTAACCTACTAAATACGTTAAGAATAATGGATAAGGAATTTTTAATTTAGAGGAAATGCACCAGCATTTTCGTGGTGGTAGGGTGAAGAAACATTTAGGGAAAACCACGCTCAGTACAGCAACTGGAATTCAAACTCTGATCTTCCTCTCTCATATGTTTTTCAAACGTAAATTTTGATCAATTTACTGTCGAAAAAAATTATAATAATTTAAGTTAAGCTCCAAAACCACAAAACAAAATATTCATAAACAACCTGATTATAAAGTCCAATTTTTATAAGAAGACCCTTATCGGACATCTAGACAAAGTTATTAGATCTATTTTCTCGAAATCCTACATAAATTCATGATTGTAATCTTCAGCTGTCACTTTTGATATAATACGTCAAATACCTAAAACATTAAACTTGTAGTTGACCTGGCAGTCTAGGGGTAAGGTGTCAGACTTCTGTGCTGGGGGTCCGGGGTTCAATCCTCGGTCCCGGAACATATTTATCTGATTGCCAAACCCTTCCTTTACCTCTGACAAGACGTGTATTAATCACAACTTGTGAATGTGTGAATTCCACGTTAAACTATAGGTCCTCCATTTCATCTCACAATCACCCTACCATTACACATTAGCGTAAGTGCGTATAGCCCAAACGGGTATAAGACGCGGTGCTAATAATAATAATAATATTTAAACTTGTAAAATAACTTTTAAAAAATCAATTTTGGCCTTAAATAATTATGTTTGTATTTTCTGAAATAATTTTTCATTAAAAATTAGGCTATGTCACAACTCCTCTAAAGTTTCAATTTTAGAGAATAATAACAATAAACTTTTCAAAGTTTTTATTTAAATTTGTTTATATAATTTATCATAAAATAGGTATTGTAATAAGTATACTTATTTACTTTGTGTGGATACTTTTTACTTTCTCTCTATCTTACAGGTAGAGAAAGTATGGTGATCGTCAAAAAAATCGAACTCGAGATTTTGATGATGATAATACAATGTACATTATTCCGTTCAGAAATCTTACGAGTTTATAGAAAGAGAGAGAAAGTCTGTGCGGTGCGCCTTTTCGGATTATACGCTTGTATATTAATTACGCTAATGATTTAAGGGACGAGGAAGATTATATTCAGAGGAAGTGTACCTGCATTTGTTGTGTGAAGAAAGAGTGGAAAACTATTTTCAGTACACCCAACTGAGATTCGAACCTTGATATCCCCGTCATCGGCCGTTTAGTCTACTGCGAAAGTGCGTGGGTACTGTTTTATTATATAGTTAAAAGCAATTTTTAGGGGGAGGAGGGGCAGGGGAGATCAGATTTTTCTTTATAAGAAAAAAAATATATAAAATATTCCTTTCCCCCCCAAAAAAAATCAGAAAAAAGTTGGAGCTCAAGTTTAGAAAAAAAACTATTTGATTTGTTTATGTTTCTTTGGAGGCAATCTTCTTTGTCTGTGAACGAAGAAACCTTACTCCTTTGTGTATATAAAGGCTACTGAAGCCAATAACGTTCCGAATCCTTTATTTTGTTGACTCACCGCCCGAGGTGCCAGCGTAGCCATTATTTGATGCGCTGAAATAGTGGACTTTGGGAGAAACGGATGCTGGCTTACGTTCGTTGGTCTTGTTTGGTTCTAGAGCAGCTTTAAATTATTGTTACTTAAGGAGGAAGGAATAATAGATAGTCTACTAGAGCTACAGTAGCCCCATGGCTTCTTTGGTGCTGACTGACAGCTCACAGCTGACAGCTGACGGCTTTAAAAAGCTACCGGACCAAATTATTTATCCCTACGCTGAACCATATGATCTGCAAAAAACATGTGTGATGGTAAATATTACACTCTGCCCCCAAGTAAATGAGGGTACATTCCTTCTAAACGCTACCTTCCTCAAGCTTAGCCAAGTAGTTTAATAAAAATTCGTATAGCTTGGACTGGTAATAATAATATTTAATGTCGTAAAATAAACTTAATTAAAATCAAAATTGAATTGAAAAAAATATTTGTATACATTTAAAGTTGGAATCGAAGGTATCCTGAGTTAAAGTAAATAATTTTGCACTTTATATAGCAAAAAAAAATTGTTGGGAAAGAATAAATAGTATAATTTTGTAGTAAATTTGTTTAGTTTAAATTTCTGCTTATAATAATCTCAATCGGTCTTGAATATTTGTCATTAGCATTGCAGCATTTGAACATAAACTTTATATAAAAATAAAAAAGTCCTGTTGAAATTCTAAAATGTCCATAAAAATGTTCAAAAACTGTTATAGCTTATGACATAAAAACTTTTAAAATGTTGCCTTTAGCTCACTTTTACCCTTTCAACCCACATTATAGAGGAAGGAATGGTATTAGGAATATCTATAAACTAAAACTAGGCCTACAAATAATAAAAATGAACAACAACTAAACCACAAAAAAATCTGTTTAAGCTTTATTAAGATAATTTTTAACAATTTTAATGTATATATTTCAAGATAAATTAAATAAGAAAGCTTTTATTCTCACATTTCTTTTCAATCTCTTTTCACGGGAAAAAAACACTAAAAGGCATGTAGAATGCTTTACAAAATAACTACAATTACAAAAAAAAACTAAAAGAACGAAAGCGTTATTGTTCTGTAGCTGCTGTTACGCGTTCCATGGTTTTATTTTATTGGCGGCAACTAAAAAAGTTTTTTTAGAGGGTGATTCTCATAAATAGACCAATGTAAAAAAAATTGGCAGTAAAATTAAATTAAAAATAAACTTAAGTTAGCTTACAAACTATATTAATACTGTTAAATTATATTTTGTAAAGCTATTTAATACATACTTCTGTTAATAACTAGTAATAATTATTTTAGTCTAATATCATAAAATTAATTAGAAATAATAAAAAACAAGTAAAAAACCTTTTCCTAAATAAAAATTTAGAACGGTTAATTAAAATGACTTATGTGTTCTTATTTAACTTGTGACCGTGTTGTGCTAGTTAACAATAAGTTGGTGTTGGTAAAAATATTAATCAGTGCGTAGAGAAAAATCTGAGTTGTAAAATTGATTTTTATATTGTTTCTGAAAACAGAGTAGATAAAGTATTTTAATCCAAATCAAGAAGCTTCATCCAAAACCATTAAGAAGAAATACCCTGAACATGTGACGAAATCCTTGGATAGCTAAGTCGTAGAGCAGTTGTGCGATAAACAACGGTCCTGGGTTTGATTTCAGTGGCCAGGTGTCATTTTCAAAATCTACGAATAATTAAAGAAATGCGTAATCATATTTTCAAAGTAAGATTGCTTAAAATAATTTGCAAGATTATTATCCTGAATGAGTTTAAATAAAAATAGTTTGGTAAATTAATACGTTAGAATATTAATGAATGCATGCACTGAGTCCTACTACACGTCTAAGCTATCGGCATACTTTAAAAATGAAGGTAGAATGTAGAGGAAGTGCACCTGTATTTGTGTGGAAGAAAAGTGAAAAATAATTGAGGAAAAACTACCCCTTGTATACCTGACTGAGATTAAAACACGTACCTTCCAGCCACCTGCAAACTATACCATACCTTGGACCACGTGTCTACTAATGAGGGTATTATATATTTAATTAAACTCATGTTTAGCCTAAGGTTAAAGAAATATATACGACCAAATTTTAGGGATCAAACACAATCCATTTTTTTAAATATTTTGTAAGCTATTTTAGAATACGTGACTAGTTAATTATTTAAAATTAAATTAAAAAGTAATTTAATGTATTAAACACATAGAAATTTTTAATTGGCTCATATGGATACAATTTTTTTTGTAATAATATACTCAACTATTCTCAATTATTTTTTATAATGACCACACAGAATTTTTAGTATATCATGTGTGTCTAATTAATAGCTCCCACTGAAAATATATATTGATTAAAAAAAAGTTGTAGAAACAAAAAAATCCAAGGATTAGTGAGAGATAAAAAATATATATATTTAAAACTTTGATTTATTCAATTTTTCAGGGTTAAGGTAGTGGTAAACACCCCCCTCTCGTCAGTAGAAGTTGGAACTCAATTCTAAATGGGTACGCAAGCGTTTGTTTTTTCTTGTTGATTGTTGGTGAATTTCCTTATAATTTCTCATCTATATTCTGTGTGCTAATAATATTATTAGTTAGTTTAACTTTCAGATAACCGCATCGGTGACTTCGTGGTATAACGCGCTATTCTTGCAATATACTAAAATACAAGTATACAGCTTAACTTGACATGTTCATGTCAAACGGATCCCAGGTATACATTTTGAGCAAAATTGTTGTAGACATTTTCAAAAATAGCTCATCAGCAAAATGATATTTTATTGAAATTTTAACCTAAACTAAGTAAACAGTGCTATTTGTCGTCTCAAACACTGCCAAGATACCCATTTGGAACCAAATCGTTAAAGCCATTTGTAAAATATTTCAAGTTTGGAAAATAAGTAATCAGTAAACTACGCTTCAAAGAATTTTGCCCAAAAACCATGTCAAACAAACTCTGGGTATGAACAAAATTGTTTAAGACTATTTTCTAAAAATGTTTAAGTCAAAAAAAGTATTCGTCAATAAACTATCCTTAATTGAAGGGCTAAGATAAAAATATCGTTTTGTGGTATAGCCCTATAAAATCTAGAAGTAAAATTTGAACAAAATCCATAAAACTGTTATGGATCCGTGGACAGATATAGACAGACAGACAGACATGGGGGCAGACAGAATGGTAAAATCCACTCTTTTGGATTCGTGTTTACTTCAAACGTAAAATTTGTGTTATAATCTCGCGATCAATTTATTTTGTTCACTATCACAATACTTTATCTTGTTATGAGAAGGAAAAATTGTGTTGTCAATAGCTCGGAAACTTTTTGTTTTATAAAAATATATTTCAAATACAAGTTTTAAATTTTTAGTATTACTATAACTTTGATATGATAAGTTATTTAATATTTCCAAGAGTTGCAGAGATATGATTAAAATATGAGATATCAGTTTACCTAAAGTACCCTCTAAGTCAATTTCGCGGAAACATTAATTTTGTTAATGTTAAACAGAAGATTAATTAAAATCGGAAGTGGATTTTGAGAAAAAAGATTTGTGAGCTTTTTGATCTTAAATAAACTCCCCTGAATTTTAGGGTTAGATATCTAATTCCAAAAACTCTTCTGAGGGACCTTATGTGAACTCTATATACCAAGTTTTAGCCCAATCGGTAAAATTGTTTCATCTCTAGACGGAGATACACACACATAAACATACAGATGGCATGGTGAACACAATTTTTGTTTTGTTTTGGGGGGTCATGAAACGTCTAGATCATTCAAAATCTCAAATTATATAATTTTTTTTAGGGTCACAATATTTTATCTACCAGAGAGGTTGCGAGAAAGTGATAGCTATTAAACTGACTCAAATTTCTCTGTTAAGGCCCTTGGCCCTGTCGAGTGCAAGTCTGAAAAATATTTGGTGGGATGGTGGGCGGGAGGGTGAAAGGCTTTGCGTGGCTTCACAACCGACCAAAGTATCCTTCCGCACCAACAAGAACGGACGGAAATTGTAGATGGTGCTAGCTACCGGACAGGTCTTGCGGAAAAATTATACGTTTGGAAATATCAGTTTTCTCGAGAAATGGTGAAATTTTTATGTTAATATTTTCAACACTTCTTCTAATTTAATGTATCTATGTTTATTAATTGTTACATTATCTTATTTTTTGTTATGAAGCCGGCAGTTTTCTATTGAAAAATTTCAATTTTATCGATATATGATCACTGTTAAAATCATAGAAAAGGTGTATATATAAAAAGTATAACTTGAACAACATGCATCTGTTCTTAAGCAAACCGTTTCCGAAAAGAAAGTTGCAAAACAATAAAAACATTCTTGAAGATAACCGTTTGTTCCCATGGCTCTGCATTTCCACACCAAATGAAAATGGCCAACTTTAAGTTCAGAATGCAAAAAATCGTACTTCAATACTTTTTCTGGATGGAGCCTGGTTTTGTTTTTAAGCCCTCAGTTAATCGGAGTTATATTGACTCTTAAGAGCCCACTTCACGGACAATTAACTGAGAAATTATATACTAGATCCCGCTAGAAGTATGAAATATAAAAGTAAGTTTTTTTACATTCTTGATTCGAAAACAACGAAATTAGTATAAGTTGAATAAGAAATTTGTATAATTTAAAAATCATCATGTTGATGGTTTTAGAGATTAGTGAGGTTGTATTAATAAAAAGTGTACCCACATTGGCGTGGAGGGAGGATGGAAAACCATTTTGTAAAATCTGCTTCAGTACATTCAACCGGTATTCGAATCCTGATATCCCTGTTATCTGTAGTCCAGACCAACATGAGAGTAATGCCTTAGACAGTGCGGCCACTGATGCGTGTTCTGTTTAGTCAATAATGTAAAGAGCCGCTTAGACACTATGTCACTATTAATGAATGGGCTGAAACAAACACATTTTTTACTACTGAAATTTAAGTGCTCTTTACATCTTAAGTGTACATAATGAAGTAAAACATCAATTTTTATGTTTTCAAATCTAATCAATGCTTTTATAAGTTTTACTTTACAAATATATGGAATAATAATTAGCGAAAAAAATGCATTACAAAAAACCTTTCATTCTCGATACTCATTAATCTCTTAACAAAGCATTCACGACCATTTGCGAGTATCTCTAGGAATCAAGGCATCAAGAATCGAGGTATTTTCTCGATTCTCGATCCTCTCGATACCCTTAGGAATCGATAGGTACCGAGAAATCTAATTTCCCATCTCTAATAATGTACATGTTATTAACTAACCTTTTTTTTTGTTTTTAGAAGGAACTAAAATCGCCCAAAAGACTAACTCCACATCCGGTATAGTGGGATAATAATGAAATATATGCATCACTTTTCATAAACAGTAGATTACACTTACAAATAGAATTTAGAATAATCCCCATTTGGTTCCGCTTAAAAAAAAAACAGCCACACTTGAAATTACTCCCCGGTGAGGGTGAAAGTAGCAGAGACCTGGTGTAACAATGCTGATGCGCTCGTAACCGGAAAACGTTCCGGTACGGGAAATGACGTCATTTGGACCACTTCCTGTTCTTCCTTCGTTGCCTGGATTATCATACCATTGTTATGGTTATCACTCGAAGCCGTCTGAGGGAATGAAGGGGTACAAGATATGAGGGGGGGTTGAAAAGGGGGATAAGGTAGGAAGAGGGGTTTCACTTTACGTTTTATTCTGAACGACTTTTATCACCCGGAATATTGGAGATAGGGAGATCACGTGACATCAATGGGGGCTCACAGTATGTTTTTAGGTGATTTTACAAAGGGTCCTTTCCCGCGATATGCGTCATCCTACATAGTTTAACAGTCTGATAGACCCACATCGGTGGGCATGGGGTTTAAATGTCGGGCTCAAACTGCACGTGGCCTATTCTCACCAAACATGACGCGATTAAATCCTTACAAGCATGATAAAAGTTTTTTTTTTCCTATATATCTTCAAGGTTTGTCGACTAGATATTCCTGGTAATATAAGGACAGTGGCGGGTATGAAACCATCTTATAAGGTTGGGACACCCTGTAAGTGCGACTACTTCGTCCCGATGAGTATGATGATGATGATTGTGATTATGTCGTGCCATTAGAACACCTAAACCTAACTTAAATCTAATTAATAAGACCATGGTAAACATAGGAACAATTCCCCTTCGGGAAAAATACTTATGTTGCCAGCGTTAATCAAACCCAGGACCTTTATATTAGTAGCCAAGAATTCTGACCACTAAATCAAGAGGCCGGTCCTTATACGCCTTTATCGTGTGTTTTAATATCATGGACGTTTTATTCTACAACTCTACTGTCTTGTATTCAGGGGACAGGTAGACACGTACATCTCTTACCAACTTTTTAGGACGAATAAATTAATATTACAATGATTAGTTTAGTTTATTAATCGAAATACTTAATTGTGGTTCACATATTATGAATTAATATTGCCTTTTTATAATTTATGATGAAAACAGAATTTATGTGGATGTCACACATCCGTGTCTCGTGACTGATAAAACGCGAGTCATAGTGATTAATCTCCTTCGTACTCGTTGATTGGTGAGACTAGAATGTTCTTGAACTGCGAGGCTGCTTGCTACAATCACGGACCTCAAGAAGGGTCCTCCAACAATACGTTAGCCCAGACACAATATAGCCTCTAAAAAGAATTCTGCAAAGGCCTCACTTTCACTTAAGAAACTGGTGTATCTTGGTGTATGGGTTAAATCTTTTTTAAGACCATTTATTTAACAAGATTTGGGTTTTTTGCTTTAGGACAGTAGAACACTCAATAAACCAACCCAACGTTCCCTGTCAAGCTATCCTGTTAGTAAAAAATGAGGAAATTAGGACTAAGTGTCTTACTTTGTGGACGAGATTCCTATCAAATTTGGAGAAGTTTCTAATAATATGTTTCAAGGCTCATCTTGTCAGGCTTACTTGTGGTGGGAAGGTCATGTGTGAGGACTTCGAATTATGGCTGGTTGTACACGGGGGGTGGTGGAGTGTTTCTATTCTACTTACATACTTGGTAAGTACTACGTACATGGTACTTTTTTCTCGTAATTCTACTTTCGTTTTCACTAAATCAATAGGGTGATATATGTATATCTTGAATAGGTAGTAATATTTGGGGCTTAAAAAAAGGTAATTAAATGTGTATAGTATGGATGGGTGGTAGGCTACGATGAAAAAAAAAACTATGTGACCACGAAGCGGGTGTTACTTTTGTTGTCCTGTTTTATTAATATTATTATTATTATTTTCTGCTAAAATACCGGACGTAGGTAAATTTAACTTTAAACACCCTGATAAAACCAATCAACTAAACAAGTGTTGTGTGTTTGTTCGGATTTGTATGTGCACGGTCGACGATGCCTCTGAATTTTCCCACGGGACCTTCTCGGTGACGCAATGACCAGAACACAATGAGGTGTCGGCTCTCTTGTGTAGAGGCGTCCTGCTTGGAGCATGGCCAATACAGTGGCCCCCCCTCCCCACCAACCACTTGCACCAACAGACTAAAACAAGCCTCTCCCCCCAAGGCACCGATGACCGAGGGAGGAAGGGGGGTACAGTGACCTCAATTTTCCGTCTCGTTGTCCGTTAAATAATGGGGAGGCTGTGTCCACTCAATAACACTTCCCCCTTTTGAAAAGATCCATTTGAAAAATAAAGTGGTTTGAAATTTTATAATTTCTGTACTTTAAATGAATACAAATAAAGTAGATAAGTGAAATATTTAGTGCAGAATAAGCAAGAATTTTTATAATAAATATTTAGTTATTATATTGAGTGAGTATTAAGTAAAAAAAATACCAGACATTTATTAAAAGTAGAAAAATTAAATATTTAATTGAAAGTTGAGTGTGTGTTAGTATCAAGTGGTGAGTTAAAATAATAAATTGAAATGAAAGCTTTTTAAATACAATTCATAGAAATTTGATTATAAATAATTGTAATATAATACATTAATAAGTAAAATATAAAAGATTGGTAAAATGTTTTAAAGTTAAATAAAAAATGCTATATATTAAGAGAGAATAAAATTAGAGAACAAACAAATTCAGTTCACTATAAAAAAAGGATTAAGTACACATCAAAGATAGGAAAATTAATTAGAATACTATAAAACAGTTTGTACAGCCAGTATATTGTTGATTACTAAACTAAATTTACATAACCTATTTTATGAGAAAATGTAAAGTTTTTAAATTAATTTTAATAACAAAGAAAAATATTATGTAATATATAAAATAAATCAAAGAGAATAATGTAACATTGAGTTGAAAATTAAAACATTAGGTGGATATAAAGTAATTTCTTAGCTTTTTTGGGGCCCTGTTACTTGGGGTAAAAAATAAATATTCTTCAAAAGAGAGTAATGTTATTCCGAGTTCTCGACAAGTTTCAACGTATGAAGCGTCATGGTCAGGGTAGCTGAATAAAGTAAAATTAAAGAAGACAATTATTAAAACAATGTTTTATAATGAAATTTCTGGAAGCAAACATGTTGGAATAACGACATTAAAGATAATAATATAGTTTAAAGAGTAGATTATGCAGTAGAACCTAATCCATCCGAACTAATTGGAGCTTGACGTCCGGATTAATGAAAGTTTTGATTGAAAACCTATAAAATAAGGAAAGGTACGTTTAAAGCAGTCTACAAAAAAACCAACCACACTTATTTTATATTTAAAGTAATACTAATGGAAAATGATCAATAGGAAATAAATTAATATGTACTGTACATGACTTACAGGATATTTTGGTTGTCTAATCTGACCTTAATTAGAACATGATGATCTTTATTCATTCAAACTCACGTCACATGACACAATAACAGATTTAAAAAAATATATATAAATATACTGATCTTCTGTTGTTTACCGTCAAGCTCCAGCAACCCAGATTTTTCATCACCGTTTATTGATGAACTTTACCTATTACATAATTTGGGGAAAAGGGCAGTCAGCTACTGTTATTAATCTTGAAGAAAAAATAATCCACACGTGGCACTTTCACTACGAATTGGTGTGGTAGTTATTACAATAAATTATGTTGTTTATAAGACGGAATAAAAAGTTTATAAAATGGTGTTAATTAAAAAGAAAGCTATAAACCAAATATAATGAAATAATATTTTGTTATGATTATATTATGTACAGGGCCGTTTTAAAAGTGTTGTGGGCCCTGGGTAAAGCAATGAACTGGGGCCCCAACCCACTCATTCAAGAGAGTACAAATGCAAATGGACAAATATAATAATTAAACCCTTAGATGTATTGCTACTTTCCACAAAATCAGTGATTAAGCACTAATATTCCCTATAACTTAGGCCGAATAATCTAATCCGTTGCTCTAGCAATACTGTAGATTAAACTATTTATGACAGGAAGACCGGGGTTTGAATCCCGGTCGGGTCTAGTGAAGGTTTTTTGTTTCCTAAATGGTTTTCCACTGGCTTTATCTACACTTAAATGAGAGTACATTTCCTCTAAATTCAACCTTCCCCATCTCTAAATCATTAGTGTAATTAGTACATGCGCGTGTAACCTGAACACGTGGTAAGATGCGGTGCTAAAAAAACCCAACTAGTTACGGTTCATTGCCATATGGAACAATAATATTAATATTTAAAAAATGTTTACAGACTGTATTGCTGCTTGGACGTTGGAACATTAACAATTTTATAGTAAAATAATTAATGTATTAATTACATTCATAATTTTACAGAAGAGGATTCATTGAATATAATCTGGAAGGTTCTGTTTCCGTGAGTTAACTTTTAGTCCTTTTTTTTTCAATTATTTTATAAGTACATTGATACTGCTAATCAACATAAATTAGTATGTGATAGGTTGACAATAGGTCCCATATAATCGTGGGGTCACTGGGCAGCTGCCAATTGTATACATGCTCTAAGATGGTCCTGAGTATGTGTGATAGTGTATGTGAAAGTTAAATAGACAAAGAATTGAAAGAATTTATTATAGATAGATAGAAAAATAATTGTGTTGTGTAAGTGCTGTGATATAAGTGAAATTAAAAGCTTAGAAAAATATTTCAGAGGTTGAAGGAGATAGTTTATAAAAATAATATTATTTTAATCATTCCTTATCAAATTTCATATATTTATTTTAATTATTCATTTTTTTGGAATTTTGCACACCCGTTGAGTGGTTTCTATACAATTTCCCAAAGTCTCAGCTCTATAGTCCAAACGAGAAGTAAGAAAAATCTTTTGGATAAATATTCCTACGTTCATACATACTGACATCCTTGGAAATGTATTCAAATACACATTTAAAAGAGGGTATTTGTAAGTTTTGTTTAATATACACATCATTATGTGAAAAACTTTTTTTTTTTCAATTTGACACTATAATTGAAAATGTATGTCACATTGGAAAAGTAGGCTATCCTCAGACTATTAATTGGAAGGTCTGGGTCTAATGTTCATCAGAGTGACTTATGGGTAAGAACCTCACTTAATTGGTGGCCTTAAACTATATCATTTCCCTTGGCAAATAATTGACTAAAGATGGGAGTGTAGCAAACGTGAGTTAAGGTAAGTGTTATTGCAGTATTTATATCAAAACTTTCTTTGTTCAAAATAAATCCAATATGTCCTCTGTAGAAACGTAAAGTTTAATTTTCTTCACATGTTGATATCAACAGTTTTTGAACATCTGTAAAGGGTGTCCTTAAATTTAATGACAATTTTTCTCTTCATTTAAAAAGCTTGTTCTCTAATGCGGGCATGCTCATGACGTATATTCAAATCTATTGACCTCACCATGTGAAGAAAATTAAACTATATGTTTTTATAGAGGACTATATTTGATTTATTTTGTACAAAAAAGTTTTGATATAAAAGTTGCAAAAAAACACTGCCGTAAAATTGCGTTCCCTACACTCTCACCTTAAATATCCCAGTTTTATCCAAAGTTTCTTTAACGAGTTCGTTATTTTTCGTCAGCATCAAGTAAGGTGAATGTGCAGCTCTAGGTTAAATACGCTTACAAGCTGTGTTGTAAAAGAACAATGAGGTCAAAAAATATCTCAAAGAATCCAGAAATATATATACATATATATATATACATATATATATACATATATATATATATATATATATATATATATGTCATTTAATGCAATGTTTCTCCTTCAAACCGTAGCTCCCCTGGTGTCTTGCGGTGGAACTAGAAGGAGTGGCCGACCGACTACCCTCCCTAGTAAGAGTGGTCGGTAAATGGTTAGAAGGTCGCAAGCCGGTTGACCGCCTTAAGTGCCTTTTCCGCACCCGCCATCGTTAATTCCTGTCACACTGACCTAACACATCCGTTCAATACCTTGGCACGGGAGCTACTCTGGAGGGTATAAAGAAGAAAAACGGGGGGGTGGTATGAAAATAAGTGCAATTTAAAGTTTGGTTAAAAAGTCCAGAAATTGGATTATTCCCATCAATAGTTCTCAATATTTTGTCAAGTTTG
>CABFWB010000520.1:142229-178876 GCA_902151455.1 Timema bartmani
TTTTTTTTTTTTTTTTAGAAATTTAGAAATACCATCTAGACTGGATTTAATTAAAACTTACGGTATCTCTTAGATCCCAGATCTTTAATTATAAATTTAAAAAAAAGTTTTGAGTTAGAAAAGCTCATACAAATTAATATAAATAATCTATAATAATTGCAATGGATACAATTAGGTTAAGACAACAATTAAAACATTTAACCGCGGGAGAATGTTGCAAGTTTAGTGTCTAAATTCTAAAAGAAATGAAGTAAGCCCGTGGAGGTAATTAGCACAGATAAGGATAATACAATTATAACACAATGGGTGCGGTACCGGTAGTCTTGTTGCGCGGGAAGAGAACTATCAGGGGATGAGTACTCAACTTTTTTTTTTTCAACCGAAACCTATCTGCTTGTTCTGGAAGTTCAAGGTATAGTTGTTAAAAAATTAACTGGCCCCATCCTTGGATCTTACATAATACGAGACTACTTTCCTTTACAGTTTACAACAATACTCTTACTACCCACATCGGTGGACATGCGGTTTAAGGCATCAACCTCGTGTAGTCTAGATTGACAGTGACAGGGAGAGGTCGTGGTTCAAATCCTTGCTGAGTATGATGAAAGCGTTTTGGTTTCCTGAGTAGTTTCCCGCTCTCCTTCCCCTGAAATTCGGGTACATTTCTTCTAAAAAATTTATTTTCAACATACCTACCTTATTATTTAAAAAAATATGCAGAAAGCCCGAATGGGTAGTAAGATGTAGCTTAGCAGTTTGAGAATTTGTCTAGTTTTAGTTTTTATTATATTTAACACACAAGATAGTCTTGGGTTAATCTATAGAGTAGTGAAAAGAGAAGTTGTTAAGGGGGAGTGAACCCGTATTAATGTGAAGAGATGATGGAAAAACAGCACTTGGAAGTCCCCTCCCCTTCCAACACTTCTCCCAGCGAGCTCAGCCGAGTCTCAAGCTTATACTTTCACGTCATTGTGAATCCAGTATCTAAATAGCCTGACGCTTTAGAAAAAGTGAATACAAGGGGAAAATATTTTATATAAAAAAAAGATTGAGCCTCTGTATCACAAGAAATTCAGTCTATGGCGAACCTAACGTCTTAAACCGCGTGATCAGAAGCGAGTGTTTATTGTATTTAAAAATAATGGAATGTCAGTGTGTAGCAACATTGGGACATATGTGTGTTACATAAGAAACAGGTCCCTCGTAGTAATGATAGCCTGAGCAATCCAAGCTATTCAGAACGGTCCACAATTAGCTTACACATATGTTTTGAAAGTGAGCTTTGCTTGTGTACAGTCACATGCCAGTAAATTACATTTAGCAAAACATCAGTAAGAATGACACATTTTTTAAGCTATAAATAAGTGCGAAACGAGGACAAGGGACTTATCGTTTTTCGGAGAGTATTTAATAAGAGGTTTTTGATAGTTGACGGTAAGGACCATTGAGGTAGGACTTATGTAGTTCTTGTCCAGGACGAGGTGATGTGTCTTACCGATATATCTCTGTATTTAAGGATTGTTTCTAGACTGGCTGACTTGGGCTCTAAATTTCGTAATATTTCAACAATTTAACTATTTACATCACATTATATTCTTTAGTCTATAATAGATCAATCAACACAACGAGCTTGACTATTTTAAACGCTCCTATTTAATAGCCTCCACCATTTGATAAGCCATCACGACAGATTGACATAAAGATCATTTATATTGGGGTCGGGCTGCAAAATAACCTCAACATCTCCTGGAATTCAGCCTACGGTGAGTCTGACGCCAATGACCACGTGAACAGCGGTGATGATAATTCTAAGTTTTTACAAAAAAATATTGTTGGCTCTGATAAATAGATAGTTTATTTACAACCATAGTTTATTTACAACGATGAAAATACAAAACACGATCCAGAAATTGTTTTCCCTAAAAGCCGCTGCCGTGTTCCAGGTGCGAGTTCTGCTGAGGGTGGTAGGCGTCTCCGGACTTCCTGATGACGGCGTTGAAACCGTTGTGGTCATCGGCAGAGTAGTCCACGGTCCTCACAGACCCGTCAGCCTCCAGTAGGCTGTAGGACCCTCGGACCACGTCTCCCTGGCGAGTCTCCCATTGATTCTTGACGTCCCCCGTGTGAGGGTCATGTACGGCGTAGTCGAACTTGTACTCGGGGTGCGACTACAAGAGAAACAAACGAGGGTCAATGTGCGGATTAATGAGTTTATATTTTATTTATCATAATAATTATTACTATTATAAGCTTAAGTGCTAATTACGCTAGTGGGTTAGGGATTGGAAAGGTTGAATTTAGAGTAATTGAACCCGCATATGCGTGGTGGAAGAGTGGAAAATAATTTAGGAAAAACTCCCCCAGTTCCCCCGACCAAGATTCGAACCTCAATCTTCCCGTCCTCGGCAGTCTGGCTCTACACGAAACTAGCGCGTTAGCCAACTAAGCCACCGACGCAGGTTTTATACTATAAATCTGGTGCATGAAACGGTGCTAAATAAATATAATATAGATCGTGGGAAAGAACCTACCGAGGACTGTTTTTTATTTATTTTTTAGTATTTAATAAAAACATAATTAATTTAGTTCATTCTCACTTTATCAACTCTTACGTAATAACTGACAAAGATATACATTATTACAAACAAAGCCCAACCCTCCATGCGCTTATCATTATTAATTGAAGGCTATGATCCTTTAGATTGGTTAATATTATGATAATCCTGTCGTATACAGACCTAAGAACTAGTTTTAGTATAATATTCTAATTCTCTTACATATTGTTCGAGGTGGCCATGTTGGTACTCTTGGTCGCCAGGGAAACCTCTCACAACAGCCACAAACACGGCCGCCAACATAAATATCTAGAGATAAGTAAAAAATGCTTGTACAAATTCAAATGATGCAGGAATAAAACACTTTAGATTCAAGCTAACAAGAAACTTAGAGGAAATTATATATTTCATATAAGAAACCCAGGAGTGAATAATTATTGTAAGAAAATAATATATTAAATTTAGATTTTTTTAAACTAGGTATATTATTAAATTATGAATTTTGCACCAGAGTATTCCTGATACTTTTAATAATAATAATGTTAGTTGTAAAATACAAACATAAATATGGGAGTCAAATCAAATACCTTTTTGTATGTATCCAAAGGGTATGTTTTTATATATCACGTCTGTTGTATTTTGAACTATATACTACGTATACACGATTTGTTGTTCTAGAATTAATTCCTTTTTTTCGGTATCAAAACTTAATTTTAGTCTTTAGAGCTAAATATATATTCTGCCACTTTGGTTTGGATCATTAACTTGGTTTCTAGATTTAATTTTGTATTTTAGAATATTAAATCTATTTCAATATTTTATTCTGTAAATTTAATTAGACATTTTGGAATCATCATCATGAACAGCTTCCAGTCACTGGCTGGGTCTATTTGGAAGCTCAGCTTTTCCGCCGCCTGCTTTCCTTCCACCGCCTCTCTTCCTCCATCTTGGCCCAGTCCTCTCCTCTCTCCTCCACACTCCTCCTTATTCCCTCCAACCACCTTGGCTCAGTCCTCTCCTCTCTCCTCCACACTCCTCCTTATTCCCTCCAACCACCTTGGCCCAGTCCTCTCCTCTCTCCTCCACACTCCTCCTTATTCCCTCCAACCACCTTGGCCCAGTCCTCTCCTCTCTCCTCCACACTCCTCCTTATTCCCTCCAACCACCTTGGCCCAGTCCTCTCCTCTCTCCTCCACACTCCTCCTTATTCCCTCCAACCACCTTGGCCCAGTCCTCTCCTCTCTCCTCCACACTCCTCCTTATTCCCTCCAACCACCTTGGCCCAGTCCTCTCCTCTCTCCTCCACACTCCTCCTTATTCCCTCCAACCACCTTGGCCCAGTCCTCTCCTCTCTCCTCCACACTCCTCCTTATTCCCTCCAACCACCTTGGCCCAGTCCTCTCCTCTCTCCTCCACACTCCTCCTTATTCCCTCCAACCACCTTGGCTCAGTCCTCTCCTCTCTCCTCCACACTCCTCCTTACTCCCTTCAGCCATCTGCTCCCAGGCCTCCTACCCCCTCCATATCCAACATCCTCCTGAGCATACTTTCCCTCTCCATTATTCTCACATGGCCATACCACCTTAGTCGTGCCTTCTCTATTCTTTCCTGCACCGGCTTTTCCTTTACTATTATTCTTATTCTATCATTTCTCATCCTGTCGAATTTTGTCACACCGATCCTGCTTCTCAGAACTCTCATTTCACTCACATGAATTCAATATTAATAGGTAACATTTTAAAATATTAGATCTAATTTGATTTATTTGTCTGTAGATTAAATGATCAATTTTAGTATACAAGATCTCATAAGATATTTTTGTCTCTGAAGTTTATAAATTAGAACTAATCTTATTATTTTGTGTCTATATTTAGCGTTATAATTTTGGTATCATGAATCTAATTTGATATATTGCATCTAAATTAAATGTGATGTTTTATTATCTTGTATATGAATTGATATTTTGTATCTAGATTAAATGTAATGGTTTAACATCTTGGAGCCAGCTAGAAATTTTAAGTCTTAGATTTAATGTGGTATTTTGGTATCTAGATCTAATTTGATATGTTTCTCCTTAGATTTAATTTGATATTATTCTACCATAATTTAAATTAATATTTTAAAAGCTAAATTAATTTGATTTATTGATGAAATACTATATTTTTTGTCTGTGTATTTAAACTTATAATTTTTTGATGGTAGATTAAAATAACCAATATTTTGGTTATGGTTATAGTCGCATCTAAATATTATATTCTCTAAATTTAAAAATGACACACACCATTACCTACTCGTAAAATTGACAGCATAAAACCCTCCCGAGTACAATATGGTATTCTATGATCTTAATTGATCATTCATATGTAGCTGACGATTTCTGTAAGTTCATCACAGTCTCTGCCTTAAAATATGAGTAAAGATTGATCCTGGAAATGAGATGATTCCTGGATAACTCAGTGGTTGGAGCATTGGCGTACTAAGACAAAGCTACCAGATTCGATTCTCGTGTCCAGGTGTAATTTTTTTCAATTTATAAAATATAATACTTTTTTTTGTCATAGAAATTAATTTAATAATCTAGTTTCAAAGTTTAATTTGATAATTAAAGAGTTGGCGTGAGATAATTTTGAGTGTTTACCTGTGCTGAGCTCATGTTGATTAGTAGCTGAGATGGCTGTAGATCGGGTGCACTGCTTGATGGTTCCAAGTCTTGTGGCGAGACTTTATAAAGGTCCTGTCTTGAAATACCCCATGATCCAATTGACGTTATAGGGAGGAAGGAAACTATTATTCTTTCATTTCCTGTTTGCATGCGCCTTTGATTCACAACCGAGGCAGTTAAAAATCTTAGAAGTACGTTACGTTTTGAGGAATGTATGTAAGTCAGGTTCGGTTCGAAAGTCGGCACTAGACCGTGAATAGCATGTGAGTACCGGCACGCATGCGTGGTGTTTTAGGTAAAGTTACATAATGACCATGTGGTCGTGACAGTACTTGCATATCCTTGCGGAAATATATGATCAATTAGGTTCGTTATTCGGAATATATTTCTTTCTAACTCTTCAAACAAGATCTCATATTCATAAAATTACTACTTACTCCCTAGATAACCTAATCATCGGACCAATGACCGCTT
The DNA here is from genome assembly GCA_902151455.1 of Timema bartmani. NCBI lineage: Eukaryota > Metazoa > Arthropoda > Insecta > Phasmatodea > Timematidae > Timema > Timema bartmani. The sequence continues at coordinate 147,921 of CABFWB010000520.1, forward strand.
TTGTGGTTGAGTGGTCAGAGCTGAAGATCCAGAGGTCCTGGACTCGATCCCCAGCGTTCCCGGATTTTATATAAAGAAGGGGTTTTAGAATGGGGTCGAACTCAGCCCCATGAGGACAAATGAGAAGCTACTTTAATAAAAAAAAAGAGTAGAGACTCCGGTATGGAGAACTGAAATTAATGACTGGAGGGTTCATTGTGCTAACCACACGACACTCTCTATCAATCGGTGTGGTTTTATTGCGAGAAGTTTGCATGGGGTGTTTTTTTTTAATCGCAAAAATTGCAAAACTCGTTTAAGTCGACTTTCTTGATGTCTATACATTATCGGATTTGGTACAATCGTACCAGTATGACAGCTATGAAAATTACTAGGTGTATTTTTACATATGTATACGTCAAGCCGTGTAATTTTAAGATGAAGATTCTGATAGATAATATCAATACAAAATACAAATAACACTAACAAAATAGTATAAAGTTATTAAATCTGTCAAGTTTGATTAAAATTCGTATCTAGGTATTGTTTAACATTACAAACAAAAATGGCAGTTTTCATTTTCCCATGAAAATTACTTTAAGATTCCTCCACATAAACAGAAAATGTCCAATTTGTTTTATCTTATCTGCGCAGTTATTTTATACACGAAATGGTGTATCAATTTAAATTTACAGTATTATTAAAAAGAAAATCCTTTATTTCCAATTATACCAATATAAAGCCACATGGCTGACTCACTCACTCACTGACATTTATGTTTACCCACTTACAGATGAGCTAGAAACTTGAAATTTAGCAAACTTATGGCTCTAGCCTCTATTCAACGGGGAAAACTCCAAAAAGTTAAACATTTTAATTTTTAACTTTAACTTTAAAGTTGGTGTGGACCTTTCTTCGGAGGTCCCTTATAGCTAAACGGTAAGACCTATCAAAAAACGGATTGCACCAGCAGCTGCGGATTTGACGAGAACCACAAGTTTGGTCCTATTACCTTTGGTCGTATATCTATTGGCTATACCTTAGATAGAGCTAGATTCTTTGATTTTAGGTAAATTTGACACATTTTCCACATTTTTTTAAATTATCTGAAACACTTATGGGACAGTTAGAATCATAGAATTTTGCAGGCATATTGGCATATACAATTGCAATATGAGTGCCCAGATTTTATGATTCTAGCTGCCCTAGATGCGGAGCCCCCAACGAGCAAAGCGAGTGTAATATTATTAAACCAATAGGTTTTTGAGCTATGGGCAAATATTTTTTTTTTAATATTTGGATCTTTTGAAAATATGTGAAATTGATTTTTATGTCCTTTGATGAATGTATATTATTTCACTAAATGCTCTTTGGTGGAGTGTTTCTGCAAGGATGTATATTATTTCGTTTCACAAATCGTACGAGTTCTTAGTAAAATGTCTTTATTTTAAGATCAAGTGTTTGTGATTGCACCGTACCACTTATTTATTCCTCCGTGTCTCACAACACGTCCGGGTTACTGTATATGTATAATATGTATCTATTACGCTAATTGGGTTGGGATTAAGAAGAATTAATGAATGAGTTTAAAGGAAGTGTACCAACATTTGCGTGTAGGAATAGTGAGACAAATTTAAAAATAAAACACCATCAGTAAACACGGATGGAGTTCGAAGCCCGATTTGCCTGTCATCCGAAAAAAAATACTAGAATATTTCGGCACTAATACCACAATATTAGAGACCCGGTTATTTCAATTGTCAAAAGGCACAATGAAATATTAATAATTTTCCCATACATTATGTCTACTTATTTAATCTACTTTTATTTAAAATATAAAAATGATATTTGAAGTTTTTAGATGAGAAACTGTTGGCAGAATATTTATGAAAAAATCAAAATTGTGTATTTGGTATTTGGCTATAATATGCCACTAACAACTTTGAATCATCAATATCCAAGTTAACGGAAATAAAAATGATGAAATGTAGATTTCCTCCCCTTCCCTCTTCAACAGCTTCCTTTCATTTTGTTCTGTTCAGTAAACTTGTGAAAAATATCTTTATTTTCAATGAGTTCAATTACAACTAACTTTTATTTAGTTGTTAATTTTTCAGAAACTTTTTTTTTTGCTAAAATTGGCTCATGAAACTCATAGCTCAAAATTAAATTCAGATGCTCTAAAATTCTCTCCCACAAGGTAGAATTCCTGAAATTTTCTCTCAATGAGGTGGATAACACCCCTCCCCACTAGATGGGACCCATATTAAAAACCCACATAGGTGCCCTTGGTACCTGACGATTTCCGCACGTCCATCACAAACTCTGCCTTAAATTATGATTGAAGAATGAACTCTAGTATGGGACAGCTCCTGGATATCTTAGTGGTCAGTGTTCTGACGTATTATGTCAAAGGTCCCGGGTTCGATTCCCATGTTCGGGTGTAGTTTTTCAATCTATAGCGAATATATGTTTGACTAATCATTCCCTTACTCATGTATCAACGTAATTAATTACGCTCTATGGATATATGCACTTCAAACTAACAAATGGAACGTAACGGAAATATTCAAAATAATATTTTTAATCCATGCATATACTTTCATTAAAATTTACGTGATTAAAAAAATATAGTAGGATTTAGCTTTTATGCAAATACTATTTAAATCAAATAAACTACCAGGTAGGAAACCACGGAATAATTAAATACACGTTTTAAAAAAAATACTTCACCTGACCAAAGTATTAAAATAAATATAAGCTTTTTAAAAAAATGGCTAAAATTTCAGAGAGTTAATATAAAACTACTAAAATATTACTACACTGGGATGTGGAGTGGATAATGCAATGACACACCAATAACCTAAGAGGCTTGTATCTGTTCACTAAGCCTACATTTAGAAATAACTTGAAATATTATTTCAAAATAACATGATCATAAAAATGACATACAAGCAACTGTAATGTTTCTAATGAATATAAATGAAAATTGATTAATAATAAAACTTATGACCGCATCATCTTACTACCCGTTCGGGTTATACTCTTTAGTACTAATTACGCTAATGGGTTAGGAATTGGGAAGGTTGAACTTAGAGGAAGTGAACCCGCATTTACGTAGAGGGAGAGGGGGGAAAACATTTGGGAAAAACTACCACTAGTTCACCCAAGAGAGAATAGAGCCTCTATCTCCACGTCCTCGGTAGTCTAGCTTAACACGAAACTAGCGCGTTAGATAACTATGCCACCAAGGCAGGTAATTAATTGGTAAAATTACTTACAGTATATATGTTGTATTAGAACTTAACGATCTGTAACTCAAAGAGAGATATTAACATATTATTTTTATAAAATATTAGTAAAAATAAATCTGTTAAGTTTGTAGTATAATTTAAACTTGATTAAATTGTGTTAATTAGTATGTATGTAGGTTGTTAACTTTTCATTAATTTTCTTTTAATTTGATACAAAGTTTATTTATATTTAAACGTAAAGTATATAAGGTCTTAAAATACGGTAATTTTTGGCTGATCCCTCAATTACATACTTAAAAACACCCAGATAGCGAATTACGATGGCTTAGTTTAAAAATAACTATTTTTTGAATTATAGGTAGGTTTAATACATTTTATTCATCTCGTAATCATTCCAAAAAAATTATCCAACCAGGAATGTAGCTTAAAGGATATTAAGGGTACAGGGGAAATAGGGGTAGAATCTATCAAAGAGCATAAGAAACAAATTCAGTTTTAAAGACCTGAATTAAAAAGGATAAATGTTGCTTATAGCTCAGAAACTATTGGTTTAAAAAAGTATATTTCAATTAAAAGATTTGTATCTTTAATAGTATTACAACTTTACAATGATAAGCTATTTCGTATCTCAAATAGTTGCGGAGAAATGATGAAAATTGGAAAATTTTCTTCATGTAAAGTACCCTTAAAGTTATTTTTACGAGAGAATGAGAATTGCCATCTTGTTTATATTGATAAACAGTGTATAAACATAAACTTTAGTCAAAATCGTTATAACTAATTTAGAGAAAAACAGGTTTTTCTCTCTTTGACCTTCAGTGAACTATCCTTAAATTTAGGGTTGGAAATCAATTTCCCAAAACCCCACGGGGGGACCTTATTAAACCCCCAGATATCAAGTTTTAGCCCAATCTGTAAAATAGTTTCAGCTTTAGCCCGAGGTACAGACAGACGGATGTTATCGCTAAAACCACCTTACGGTTTCAGGGGATCATGGAACGTCGACATCTATCAAAATTTCAAATAAAATTTTTTCCACGATTATAATACTTTCTTTCTCTAGAGGTTGTGAGAAAGTAAAAAGTGTATCTTTATTAGATTTTAATTTATTTGCATAAACACACTATTAAAATGTCAATAACGTTAATTCAATAACAAATATCTCATATTTTGTACCACAGTAAAATCTTTAATCATCCTCCCTCCATTAACTTAGTAAAATTTAGCTAAATTCTAAGTGTATTTATAATAAGCGGTAAAAGAAAGGTGTGGTATTCCTATTATTATCCTAAAAAACTTGTATCTGTAGAAACAGCCCATGGGTTGTTAACAGGGAAAAGTGGTCTTGACAGGACTATATTAACGCTCCCTCTCCCAAACTATAAATTTGACCAACCAAATACTAAATATTTGAATGAATAAATTCATGTTTATTGGTTTTATAGGTTATGTTCCATATTAAATGCGAAGAAACAATCCATTAGTACAGTCCTGTCAAGCTTTGATTGCCTTGGAAACAACACACAAGCAGCTATGGTGTATTTCTTAAAACCAACAGGAAAATAATGTAATATATACCCTAATATATTTCAAACGAATCATGTAATACTTTCTTAAAAATATTGTTACTATTATTATTCAATAACACACACCATGGCATTAGGAACTACAAGTTATTTGTTATTTCAAAAGTACGCCACCTATTCATATTTTGAGATAATTATATCCATCCAGTCCTCCTCATTACATATTTTCCCTATCTTGAGCTAGTTCTATCCAGTCCACCTCATTACATCTTTTCCCTATCTTGAGCTAGTTCTATCCAGTCCACCTCATTACTCCCCATCTATATTTTGGACTAGTTATATATATTCTACCTCACTATACCTTACCCATATCTTGAACTAGTTCCATCCAGTCCACCTCATTACACCCTATTTCTTTCAACTCGATTATAATGTTATCCTCATAACTGCGTTTAGGTTTTACCAATGTTCTCTTCCCATTGGGTTTGTCAATAAATAACCAGAACGTGGTTCTAGATTATTTTATCCACTCTGCACTAGTGAGATTTGACTATACTACCAATGTCGGATGATTAGTTATGGGTATGTAACTCATAATTATGTAACTCATTATCTCTCAATTATCTTAAACCCTTTTTGTACCAAATATTTCTCTATGTACGCCTACCTACTTTGTTTTCTAACACACTACATTTCTTTTCGTAAGAAATTATGTTTCAAAATTGTTATAATTGTTATAATTTATTATTAAAATAAAAATTTATTTTAAAAGAAAAATGTTTCAACTATACGAATAGGAGGTAGTCATTATTATTATTTCAGTTTCTATTGGATTTGTCATCTCAGAGGAGTTTCCAATAAAATACAACAAAAGAAGAACAAATAGCACAAACAAAATAAAAAGTCACGCTAAAGGCAAAGTTGACTTTCAAAGGCGACCTTGTACAGCCACCCGATTCAATACACCAAATAAAGCTTTGCATCCAAATAAACCTCAAAACAGATATTTTAATTATGTTGGTTTTTGAAGGACGGAATTGATTAAACCAGTGATCATTAAACCTTTCAAGAGTATCGTTGTTATTTTCAATCATACTGATTTACATTGTATTGAATTTCTAAGCCACTATTTGACTTTAAGAGCCAGATGTACTGTATATTCTCTAGAGGAATATCTTTTTACTTACTTACTCTATAACATTAGGAACTAGAAAGTTCATTGCCGCACTTAAAAAGTAGGCCACTTATCCTTATTAGGAGCTAGTTTTATCAAGTCCACCTCGTTACACCCCATATCTTTCAGGTCCATTCTAATGTTATCCTCCCATCTTCATCTAGATATTCGCAATAGTCTCTTCCCATTGGGTTTGCCATTCAATACTCTGAACAAACACGGTTCTAGATTCTCCTGTTCACACAGAATTTCCTGCCCACTGTAATCTACGAGACTTGATTATCCTAACGATATGTTGTTATGAGTATAGGGTATGTAACTCATAGTTAAGTAAACTTCTCCATTGCCCAGTATCATTACTTTTTTTTTAAACCAAATATTTTTTTAAGCACCTTGTTTTAAAACACCCTATATTTGTATTCGTCATATTAGGTAAGATACCAAGTTTCACACTCGTAGAGAACAAATAGTAAAATGATTGTTTCGTATGTTCTAATTTTTATATTCCTTGAAAGCAGGCGAGCTGTCAACAACTCGCTGAACGAGTAGTAGAATATATTTCCCGATGGTAATCTCTTCTTAATTTCCACTCCAATATCGTTATTGCTAGTAAAAAAGATTTGGGCTATATATGTTATGTATCTAGTATAAAATTTAATTTAGAAGTTAATTTTACATCAAATAATAAAACAAAGTAATAGTATACTGCTTATTTAGAATATGGTTGCTTAAATTTTATAATTTTACCAACCTTTGCAATCATTGTAGAATGTCAAAGGTTGAAAAATGAGCATGATTCAATACCAACTTTTACAAAACCAACTGTAATAATTTATAGCCAATAGCTAATTTATTGAATAACTTAGGAAGTGTATTATTAATTTAATGCAATTAAAATGGTAATAAGATTATTGGTAGGATTAGAATTTTAGAATATAAAAACATGTAATTTGCGGTCAGCATTAATACAGTTTTAATATATTATTAGTCATTTATAACAATCAATTATAACAGTTGAAGATGACATGACTTGGCGTATGAGTACTTGAAAGTAGATCTAGTAACTTTAATAGCTGTAACATAATATGTTTATTCCTATGAAAATTCAACTGCAGCTTTAAAATGAATAGAAACTTTAAATACAAACTATATATATATAATTTTCTTTTCTCAAATGTTGATGTGTGTTTTAAATGATTTCTTCAAACGTACTTTAAAACCACAATGAGTAATAGTAAATGATATCTAAATATCATACCTCTGAGCTGATTTTAAACAGCCATTTACTTTTCCTATTTTCCTTATCACACGGTATAAAATATTCATTAGCTACCTCTCTTTGCTGATCATCTTAGCACTATAATATATTATTCATAACTATTACTTCTTTTCATCATGGAGAAGAGGCGAAGGACATGAGAAGGAAGGGATGAAAAACTATTTCATACAAGACCCACTTTTCTGTTGAATGCACAGACTTGCCCTAGATGTTTGAACAGTGGAAGAGAAAAAGAGTACATTAGTGTCAAAAGGAGTCGAAATTGGTTTTGAAATGTAGTGTACGCTCTGTTTAGCACTGATATAGACCTTCTTTAAATACTCCTCAGGGATGCGCTATCCATACCGTTCTAGTTTTATAGGAAAAACCTTTTAGAAAATACAAATATATCTTTGTGGCCAGAAATTATAACATTTTATTTTATCGTTAGAGATATTTTATAGATATTGTTAATGTCTATCAGCAACTAAGAATAACATGACTTGATGTATGAATTATAACATTTTATTTTAACGTTAGAGATATTTTAAATATATTAATAATATCTTTCAGAAGCTACACATAACATGACTTGATGTATGAATTATAACATTTTATTTTATCGTTAGAGATATTTTAAATATATTAATAATATCTTTCAGCAGCTGCAGATAACATGACTTGACGTATGAATTAATAGACGTACTGTACCCATTAAAATTGGTTTGTTAATAAAAATAAATTGTTTCAAAAGTACATTTGTTTTAATTTTGTTTTCAAGGGTTTAACAGATGAGTGTGAGCAAATAAACTCTCTAACGTATAATGTGTTTAGGATATACTGTCGATAAAGAAGCGAGTCTTTATGAAATAGTCACTTCTCTAAAAAGTAAAAATTAAATAATTAAAAATAATTTTTGAGTACCATACAGAATACATAAATACATTCTCAATTTTACACCTGTATAATCTTTCAATATATTTATACACCTAAAGGTTTAACCATATATATATATATATTAAAATACATCCTTAGTGGTAGATATGTATATATATATATATATGTATATATATATATATACATCCTTAGTGGGAAATATGTATGTATATATATATCCCACTAAGGATGTATTTTAAGATATAACCCTCATTTTAACATTTAATATTAACTATGACAAATTTCTCTCTCTTTAATCTTAAAATAGAGACATTTACTAAAAAAATAGTTAAATGTGTGAAACTTATTATTATTATTATTATTATTAGCATCGGGTCTTACTACCTGTTCGGGTTGTACGGACTTACGCTAATGTGTAATGGTAGGTTGATTGTGAGATGAAATGGAGGACCTACAGTTTAACGTGGAATCCGAACCACAGTGGAGGCCTGGCATTCCTCACATTCACAAATTTTAATTAATACACGTCTTTTTAGAGGTGAAGGAAGGGTTTAGCAATCAGATAAATCTGTGCCGGGACCGAGGATTGAACCCCGGACCCTCAGCACAGAAGTCTGACACCTTACCCCTAGATCACCAGGTCACCTGAAACTTAATAGCTTACACTGTTGCAGAAACACTTCACCAAAATGCATAAATGTATAAATTTAATAATATACACTGTTACAGAAACATTTATAAAAGAGGAGCATCTCTCTCCTACAAAAGCATAACAGTATATTCGCGCTTATCTAAAATGCCCTCTTAAAGTTATTTTCACGAGGACACGGAAATTATTTTTTTGTAAAGTTAAATAATACATAAATATAAAAATTTAATCAAAAGAGTTAGAGCGAATTTAAAAAAAATTGATTTGATCTCTTTATTATGACGTGTACCCACATTTTCGTTGGGAGAGAGAATGGAAACACCCCCTCAGCACACTCGACTGAAATTCTAGCTCCGAGCTCATCACACACAGTCCAGTCTGTTATGAGTGCGACGCCGTCCTAGACCATTTGACCACAGACAGGGATTACTGCTACTCAGCTACACCAGTACGCTTGGAGGTCTGTAAAGTTAAACAACGCAATTACATGGAGGAAATACGATCCATATGACCCTGGTTTGAATCCCTGTTTGGGTGTCATCTGCAATAATAAAAGGAAGTGTTTGTCTGGGTGTGTGCAATGTAGAGCCAAATTTACGGCATGCAGAGATCTGAAATGCTTAACATAGGTAGACAGAAGGGGGTCCAAATAGACCTCGAAGCCAGATTTTAAAATTTTTAATTAGCTTATAATTAGGCTATTTTTAACAAATTTTTGAAGAACATATTTTTAATCGGGCTTAGAATTACGTTTCAGAGATAACGTTTCCATTTGAAATCGGGCACCATGGAGGGGGGATCGGGGGGGTGGGGCTTATATAATTCTTGTACCACAGTGGGTCATCAACCACTTAAGTGGCGGCATGGTCTAAGGCGTAACTCTCGCGTTAAACTAGACTGCCGATGACGGGGGGCGATTGAGGTTAAAATCTCGGTCGGGTGTACTGAAGCTGGTTTTTCCCAAAATGGTTTTCCACCCTCCCTCCACGTAAATGCGTGTACATTTCCTCTAAATACAAAATTCCTAATCCCTAAAACCATTAACGTCATTAGTACATAAACACATACCCCAAACGGGTAGTAAGGCGTGGTGCTAAAAAAAAAATAATCTGAGAGTTTGACTTTGTTTAAAAATAAATAATAATAATAAGTGACTAGTTCCCGTTGAGCCCAAACTATTCAAGAGTAGTATTAGAGCCAGCCACTAAGAGCAGTAGTGTCTAGGAAGGATTCCAAAATAGCAGAGCGAGTACTATTATTTTCTTGGCAAAAAGTGAGACAGTCCAAGTGTATAGAGGGCTAGAGAGATACGTTAAAAAAAATATATTTCATATATTCTTTCTCTTTCCTTTTCATATATACTTCTCTATTCTTGTGTGTGTGTTTTACGTTTAAAGTGCAATGTGAAGTTTTTTATGACACAAAGTAATGTGTGTATTTGTGTTTGAAACTTTTCCCGAGGAATGTAGAAAAGTGTTGCGATGTTCTGAGATTGAAGAAAATAGCTGTTGGGGGTAGAGTGTTATAACACTCACTGGAGAAGGAAAATGGCAGCCAAAACTTGCTTTTATATGAAAGCTGTTGTGATTATTAGCTTAGAATTAAACTTCTTAAAGATAATAAGAGCTATGTCTGATCCATTTTATTCATTTAATACTATTCAAACAAATAAATAGAGCAAGCATTAAGTTCAATTCTAAGAAATAAGACCAAGGATATTTTATGTTTTAAAATATTTTTAAAAATATGTATGAGCTAAGTTTGTTATGCTCATTCTTTAATAATTTTGAAATAAGTTTAAAGTGTGATCGTATAGGGTAAAAATAATTTACTAAAGACCTATTGCAATGGTTTGTCGTTTGATATTTAATATATTGTAAAGGATTGCACCATTGATTTCACAATAATTTAAGTGTAACTACACATTTATGAGATTACAAATATTACACCTGAACACGGGAATCGAATCCATGACCTTTGGCTTAGTATGCCAAATAGATAACCACTGAGCTATCCAGGAACCATCTCGTTCCCAGGGTCAATCTTCACTCATATTTTAAGGCAGAGTCTGTGATGGACGAGTGGAAATTGTCAGCTCCATATGAGTGATCAATTAAAATCTCGAACTGTCAGATAACGCAGCCATCTTCGACTCTGTAAGGCTTTATTATGCCATTAGTACAAAGACAATTGTACGAATGCGTGTATCATAATGCATTGAATATCCACGGCCATCACAAATTGTGTATTAAAATATGAGTGAAGAAAGGACCTTCATTACAGGACGACTTCTGGATAGCTCAGTGGTTAGAGCTTTAGCATATCAAGGCAAAGTTCAAAGGTTCGATTCCGGTGGCAAGCTCTCATTTTTAAATTTGAAAAAGTATGATATTTAGATGTGGCTATAACTTTAATTTACAAATATAGTAGATTGTATAATTGAATCAGTGAGTGTAAATAGGAGAACATTCCCGTTTACCTGCTTCTTTGTAAAACGAAAATCAGTTTAATGACAAAACTGTAAGTTTTTTCTCGAAAAGGTTACCACTAATCAATTGTAGTCCTATTGAATAAGTATTCAATCCTAAAATATCAAAGGGAAAATATCATTAGTTTATTAATTATTAATAATTTAATTTGTTGGAATGTTATCCACTCATTGCTTTGACAGAAGGTAAATAAGCAACTAATATCAGTTTTATGACAAAAAATATTTAATAGTGAGTCAAAAATTAAAAGTAATAAATTTTTAACTCGACATATTAAATTTTTAAAAATTGGCAGCAGATACTCACTACGACTGACAAAGTATTGGTTGGCAATATGTAGACCCACAGGTGCGGTCAGTAACGGTCTATAGTCCTCTGATCCGGTGACCTGGCGGTCTAGGGGTAAGGTGTCAGACTTCTGTACTGGGGGTCCGGGGCTCAATACTCGGTCCCGGTATAGATTTATCTTATTACCAAACCCTTCCTTCACCTCTGACAAGACGTGTATTAATCACAACTTGTGAATGTGAGGAATGCCAGGCCTCCACCGTGGTTCGGATCCCACGTTAAACTGTAGGTCCTCCATTTCATCTCACAATCACCCTACCATTACACATTAGCGTAAGTGCGTATAACCCGAACGGGTAGTAATACTTGGTGCTAATAATAATAATAATAATAATAATAATAATAATATAGTCCTCTGCTCTCATGTTTTAATAAATTTTAATGTTTGATAAAGAGCCGCTCATTGATCATTTTGTTTGGCAGCAGGCTTTCCCCTAAAAAGTATTTTCTTTACAATAACAAAACGTAGGATTTAGACGATGTTGAAGACATAATTAAATTATTGTTTTATTTGCACTTTATTTTTTGTGTTACAAAAACCAATAAAGAACTTGTTTTCATTATTTCACAATTAATTATTTTAAATGGAGCTTTGAACACCTCTTTCTACCGCATCACACATGCAACGACTGAAAATGAATGGTCCAATGTTATTAATATCAGTTTTACAAGCTTACTGTTAAGTAGAAAAAGGTTAACATTCCAGGAATATTATCCTTTTTTCACTCAACGAAACTCAAGGCTGATTTTAAGCATGATACGAGACCAAAATATTAACTTTTTTCATACATCAGATAGCTTAAAGAAACGTACAAAATGGCTATCTCAATTTAATTTACCATATTTATGAAATGTTATCCTTTTTCCACTCACCGATTCAATTAATCAATCAACCGGCCCCGTGGGGTGGTGGTCAATGCACCTGGCTACTAGCTTAAGGGTCCCTGGTTCAATTCCCGACTGGTACATTGGGTTTTTTTTCCCGAAAGAGGAATCACCCTAACGGTCATCAGGGTTTGTATATTTAGGATTAAGTTAGGTCTCCACTGGTTCTGCACCCTTATACTTTCTCTATTATCATCATCTCATCTCATCGGGACATGGAAAGAGCGTTCATGGAAAGGATGTACGGTTAGTTAAATTATAAGGTAAGCCCGTCTCTTAATTCAACTTGAAAATAGATTGATGCTACATTTAGAAACAGAGCTCTACCACCTTTGAAACACGGACGTGTACATTTTGAAAACGTGTACCGCTACATCTTAAACAAGAGCATCTACATTTTGTACCCAAGTACGCCTACATTTGAAACAAAACTGGCTGTTTTAATAGCCCCAACCACTCTTAATACCTTGGTTGGACCCCTTATTACCAGTCATTAATTCCTTCTTCTCTTCAATTTGTTTGAATTCACAGTAATGGAAACCTGACAAATTCAAACTGTACATAACTTATTTGAGGCTTCATAGTTTCACCTTCGTTCCAGTTGGATCAGTGGTTTGTGTAATCAGCTTTTTGACTCTCCGTAAGTAAAGGAAACAAATTAACTCTCTTTCCTTAAATATTTAAAACATTACTTACAAAATGTAACGCTCAAATTTATAGGGGATATGTGGAAAATAAAATTATACATCGTTTTAAGGGAAATGTAAATTTAAATGTCCAAATATTCATGTAGACAAAATTATATATCTTTTCAAATGAAGATAAGGAAAAGATCCATATATCTTTTTACTACAGCATTTATTTCATATATTTAAGAAATTATTTGTTCCAAATATAAAAGGTCAAAATAAACAAACCAATCCAAAGATATAGAACAACCCATTCTCTGACATCACACAAAAATAATCACAATTTCCTATTTAACTTTGTTTCTTCCTTTTTAAATATTAAGTAGTTTTAAGTTGATTTAAAAAACACAAAAAATAAAGTTCAGCTCTTGGAAAGAAGAATAAAAGGACAATTTCTTATCAATATATAAAGTAGTGGTCATGCTTTTAAAGGTGTTAGACTTTCATTACACTTGATTGCCATAGACATGTAGGTCTGGGTTTGAATTCCAACCGGGTGAAATGTTTTGGTATTTCCACCGCTTCATACACAATCATGTGAGGGCACCTTCTCCAAATAAACTTACCTATCCGTATCTCTTAGATTAAACCGTTACTATCTCCAATGGTCAATTTGTCTAGGGCGTCAAGCTCATCATAGAGTGGATTGCCGGCGACAAAGAGGTCAAAGTTCAAATCTATACACAGTACAATAGGGGTGGGTTTTGGTTTTTTGCACACCATAATATACTACCCTTAGAAGTTATCCACAATTAACATTATTGAGCTATGGATGATGGATTAATTATGCATAGAGTGTGAGAAAACATTTAGTAAAAAACAAACATTTATAAGGCCTACACCCGACCAGGATTCAAACCCGTCCTCCCCGTCATAAACAATCTAGTCCATCGCGATAGTGACACCTTTTGACCATGAAATCATCGAAGAGGGGATGGGTTGGGGAGGAGGGTCTTATGTTATTTATCAACGTTATTTTTATATCTCTTCTCTAAGCTAATGTAGGTGCAATTATTTTATATCCGAGCCCTTAGATTAAGTCGTTGATAGCCCTGATACTGAAAACTTATATACACCTTGTGATGGACGTATGTGTAGAGTACGATAGAAAAGGTCAGTGCTTTTGCAGTTTTTATTACCAAACTTATTTATTTTTGACAAAATAAAATATAAATACTACCCCAATAGAAACATAAGTTTAATTTTATTTACATGGTGATATCAACAGTTGTTGAATATCTGTCACGAGCATAGCAGCATTAGATGACAAAATGTTTAAATGGAGAGTAAAAGTTATCATCAAATTCCAGGACAAACTAGACAGATATTCAACAACTGTTGATATCACCATGTGAATAAAACGAAATACTATGTTTCTAATGGAGCATTTTTTTTATTTATTTTTAAAAAAGTGTTCATATAAATATTAGAAAAACACCTTTTATCGTTTCCCTACACTCTCACCTTAATACGACTTACAAAAGTAATTATTTAAGATACCACTAAGGACCAGACAAAGATACACTAGACCCACAGTTTCCCGTTTAAAATGGCTGAGCTCCATGGGTGGGCTTGGGTCCTATAACATGAGGATCTCTGGGTGCCATCAAGGGACATTAAAAAAAAAAGATAATTTAACCATGGTTTCCCTAAACAGAGGGCACAAATATAGGTACGTACATCTCGAGTCAATGGCCAGCCTCCACAAAGCTAGTTTCAGGTAGCGACCCAACCCCCTCTCCACATAATCTTACCTCAAAAAGATCTTACGCAGACCAAATGATACAATAACAATGGTCCCTTTATGACGGACTAAACATGGGTAAAAGTGAGTGGTTTAATAAATGTACATTTGAAAGTGTTGAGCATTGACACCAGCGATCCCTAGTGACCAAGGACCCAACCTAGCTCAAGGGGAGCAACGGAACTCCCGTAAGTCTGAGGATCTGGTGTATCCTTGTCAGTGGACTAGGGTCTTGGCATGAATAGATTCTGGTAGAAAGGAACTTTTACTAAACATAAACATACATCGTATATGGCTTGAATCCAAGTCCAGGCATGGATAGGTGTGGTTTTGACGTCACGTTTTCTACAGAGGCAAACTTAGATAACCTTACCAGGAGAGTGAGTGCAAACTAGAGGGGAAAATGTTAACATACCCAGTTCTGGGCTTGATATCTGTAAAATGAACCATTTTCCATCGTCTTACAACCTGTTCCAGTCCCACAATTTCCAATCAAATAGCAGCAAAATAGTCATTCTGTGTGTATATATATATTGCCACGTCTTACTACCCCTCCGGGATTCGCTCATAAATTTAAGAAATTACACTACTAGTGTGTCAGAGATGAAGCAGGTTGAATTTAGAGAACGTGTATCCGCATTTACGCGGAGGAAGAGTGAAAGAAAAAACCAGGGGAAAAAAAAACATCCTCGGTACACCCGATAGGGATTATAACACCGATCTCTCCATCATTGGAAGTCCAGTTTATTACGAGAGTGATGCCTTAGTCCATTCGACCACCGAAGAGGATAGTATAAAAGATAAGATTAAAAATGAAAAGGAAGTCGTCCACCTGTTTTATATACCAGAGTTGAGATATTAATGAAAGGAAAAATTATCTCGAGATCAGCACACAGCCAAGAGTGGCCTCACACAAAAACCAGGTTATCATTCTCTCGATCAGCACACATCCTAGAAGGGACTTTATACAGTCACTGCGCTGTATACACATACAGTTAGTTCTTCGTACGCCACCGCCATTTATTTATCTCTTCATTAGTTTGTGCAAAGCTTTGCTAAGATACAAAGAGCAAAAGCGCAGGACGAAGTGTTTTTGGTTATCTTTATCCCTGATCTATATTGCACCATAAATTCTGACCAAATGGCCAGTTTATGTTTCTAGATTCGTTCGTGAAATCGTTTCATTGCTCGTAGGTTTGAATATTTTGTTCTTAATATTTATATAATCTCATTGTTTTCGTGGAGAGGTGTAGATTATCTTAACTATTATTATCGCTCTTTTAATTTTAAAATAACCCAATAAATCAACTGAATTGGACCCATTTAGTTGGCCGCATGGTCTAAGGCGTCGTTCTCGCAATATACCAGTCTACCGATGAAGGGAAGGTCGGAGTTCGAATCCCTATCGGGTGTACTGAAGGGTTTTTTTTTTCCTAAAAAGGTTTTACACTCTCCCTCCATACAAATGTGGATACACCTCCTCTAAACTCAACGTTCCTCATCCCTAACACATTATAGTACATAAATACATAGGCATATAGCACGAACGGGTAGTAAGACGCGGTGATAAAGATAAGAGTCGTAGAGAGCTCAGTTATTTGAACTCTTTATCATTTATCATTTATCATTTATCTTATCTTAGCTCTTTCCGTATTTTAATTCTTTTCAAATATTTAACGTGCGTTATTTGAAACAATTGATTATTTCAACACACGACTTACAAACTAATCTATCTCTAAAATGTACGTAACACTAATTCCTAGTCCTTGAAAGGGGAAACCCCAATCCTATCTTGTCTGACTCGTACAGTAGAATAACATTGTATTCTATTCGGGGCTAGAACCAAAGACTTATGGGATCTGATATGTCAATGCCTTAACGTTCTTTACCCCTGTTGAGGTTAATCTTTTTAGCACCACAGTCCCACTGCTCGTTCGTGTTTTACGCCTATGTACTAGGGCTGAGTGAGGTTGAGATAAGAGTACGTTTGCCCGCACTTGCTTGGAGAGAGCGTGGGAAACCATTTTGTAAAATACATTCTTAGTACACACAACCAGGATTGAAATCTGGATTTCCCTGCCATCTGCAGTCGAATACACTGTGAGAGAAGCGCCTTAGACCATTTTCCCACCGAAGTGGGGGAGATGAATTTGACTTAATTTAACAACAGGAAGGGTCACTAGTGCAACCATGTTGACCGGATACTACCTCCGACAGTGGTCGCGAGGTTTGAGGCGTCAAGCTCGCAATATGTTAGATTGTCTGTGAGGAGAGATCAAGGTTTTAATCTTGGTTAAGTGATATAAGTGAGGGTTTTCGGTATTTAATTTATGCTGGTGATTTTTCCCACTCTCTATCTATGCTAATGCACGTGAACTTAATCTAATCTTATCCTCCTCATATATAACAACACATGTGCTAAGCTTAGCCTATTATAGATAAATCTGTAACAGCTCAATGTATTTCCAAAAAAAGTTATATTTTCAATAATTTATAATAATTAATGTAATATTATTTTAGAATGACTGCACATGACAGAAGAGTTATAAATGTACCCTTAGCACTCCAAGGGACCACATATATACTTTAGGGCAAGGGTCCCCAACCCTATGCCCGCGGGCGCCATGGTGCCCGCCGAGCCTTTTGCGTCTGCCCGCCACTTTTTGACCCCAGCTGAAAAGTTCTTGACTAATAATTTTAATCAAGTCACTTTTCCCACAAAAATCAAGTTTGTGCTTATCTCCAGTTATGTTGTTCTCAAGAAGTTGGTGATTGAAAGCCCCCCCCTCTTTCCAATACCTCCTTCTCTTCTCCTTCTTTGCCGGCTCATTTACAAAGTGTACTTTTACTAAGAACTACAATTTCTAATAGTTTCAAGCTGAATGGTTCTGCTTTTTCCTAATCTAAAAGACCTAACTCCATCCATCATTCTTCCCACACTCACTAATACCATGCGAATACTTCCTATTTCCTTTGTAAATATCTTGACATTGGTCTACCCAGCGTTGTTGCCGAATAAACTCAGAATAAATGTGCCTAAGAAACAACATGGTGGTGAGTAGTTAAATAGTTCCTTCTCTCTTTATTTTGGTCTTGTTAAAATTGTATTTTTAAAGTTTATTTTTTGTCAACTTGAAGGGGGTTGAGCCCCCCCCCATGACTACGGCCTTGAGTATTACCCACAACCACATATAACGTCACAATCGCTGTTGGAAACTTACCACGGCAGTCGACCGGCCGTGTATATAGCGTTGAGGTTGGCGGGAGTTAGTAAATTTACCCTGAAAAAGTGATTGGTGCCCGCCGCACTACCGTTAATTTTGAATGTGTTCTAAGGTACAAAAAGGTTGGGGACCTCTGTTTTAGGGGATCACTGTGTACTCTAGGATCAGATATGTACTATAGAGTATCATGTATCTACTAAAGAAGAAAATGTGTAATGTACTCGTACAGAATGCCCAGAGATCATGTATGTATTATATGGTATGTCATGTGTAATCTAGGAGATCACATGTGTACTCTAGGGGCTCACATGTGTATGCTTACTCCAAGGGATCACATGTGTACTGTAGAGGATTACATAAAGACTAGTGAGATCATTTACCTACTAAAGTGGAGACTGTAAAATATATATAATATTGCAAGAGATCATGTAAGTATTATAGGGAATCACATGTGTACTCTAGGATAATCCATGTGTAATCTAGAGGACCACATATTATGTATTTATAAGGGATCATGTATCTTCTAAAGGGGATCATGTATCTTCTAAAGGGGATCATGTATCATCTAAAGGGATCATGTATAATGTGTATAGTGCAAGAGATCATATATGCATATATATTATGGGGATCACGTGTGTACTATAGGGATAACGTACGTAGGCCTACTCTAGAGGATCACGTGTGTTTTAAGAAGAAGCGTATAATATACAGTATATGGTACACATATTAAAGGGATACACCCATGTAGGTCGTCGAGCAAGTTAAGATTCATGAGCGCGCAGTCATAAAACGTGATTGTATATACACTTTATGAAGACAAAAATATATCATACAAAACATTACAGTACTTGCTTTGCAGAATGTAACTTTGTGAAGATAAACTATTCATGACGGAGTTCAAGGCCACAAGCTAAGGATCCAGTTCAGACACTAGTTGTGGTACAGAATATTTTAGATGATTAAATATAGAATACATTATGAAAGTAGAATGAAGATATATTTCAGGAACAATAAACCATTAACTGGATTAATCAATGATTGAATTTGGTGGAGTTTTATTTCCGCACGATTCATATTGTTCTAGGAATTATTTTGGCTTTTTGCTTTGTGATGTATTAAATGGCCAAGCTATTATATTTATTAATTGTGATAATATCTGCATCTAAATATGATATTCTCTAAATCGAAAAATGATATCTGGCCACAGGAATTGAACCCGTGATATTTGGTATATTGCGCCAATACTCTTACTACTGAGCTATCCAAGAGTCATCTTGTTCATAAGGTTATTCTTCACTCATATTTTAAGGCAGAGTCTGTAATGGACGTAAGGAAATCGTCAGCTACATATGAGGGATCAATTAAGATCACGAGTCATCAGATCACTCACCTACCTTCGACTCAGTAGGTCAATGGCGTACTAATCCAAATATTCCGGGTTCGAGTCCCGTGTCCAGGTGTAATATTTCAATTTAGAAAATATTATTTTTACTTTATCATATTGTAAAGAAATTATTAAAATAGCAAACATTTTCTACGTCAAAATCGTGATGTATCTTTATGTTTTATGTGCCCTTGAACCCAACAAAGATAGTCTTATAAATGATATATTATGTCACTTTGTTTGTACCTGATTCTAGAGCCGAAACAATTTGATGGAGTTTTGTTCAAGCTTGATATTTAGATAATATGCAGTATTATGGTCTTGACCGACGGTAAAATCATTATTTTGGTTCTAGTTCTAAAACTAAGGGTAGTCTACTGATGTTTAAGAATTCATTTATTCTTTTATAATGGCTCTAACAGTTTTATTCAAATTGAATATCTGAGGATCATTTAACATTTTACATAATATTACTGTGCGCTCTTATTTATGTATAAAAACTGATTTAAAAGTATTTTAACGATGAATGAATTTCGGAATGTTGTTTAAAATGTGTACGTCCTAGCCTACCTAATAAATAAAGCTATAGGTTTGTTTTTCATAATATTACTAAGATAATGTTGTAGAGTGAATAGAATGATCAAATATAAAATTATATGGGAATTCATCCAGCCGGGATTAAAATCTCGACCTACCTGCTACTCTAGCTTTTTCAAAATCCTCATGGGTGTGTGAAGGACAAATTTAAGCTACTTTCACCCACTGTAGTTAATATGTATTTAGTATGTAAAGTCCAACACCTCAGCACAGTCAGTAGCAGGATTAAAATCTCGACCTACCTGCTACTCTAGCTTTTTCAAAATCCTCATGGGTGTCTGAAGGACAAATTTAAGCTACTTACACCCACTGTAGTTAATATGTATTTAGTATGTAAGGTCCAACACCTCAGCACAGTCAGTAGCGTGTCTCTTCAGATAGATAATGTCTTGAGTTCGATTCCCAGCATAACCGAAATATAGTATATACCATTAGTGACATGGGGGCTTCCCCTTTCACAAAGAGTAATTATCAGCCGGGATCTGGATGTTGTGTTTGTTCTAGATTTAAGTTAGTTTATAAGTCGTGTGTTGATATAATATCCGCTCAGACAGTGCACATTAAATCCTTCAAATAAATAAAATAAAAGTATGTGAATATACTGTACTACTTACCATAATTTATTTTTATAATTATTTGTTTATTTATTTTTATTAGTTTTCGTTACCGAGTTGTTGGAGGTATTTTGAAAATTCTTTTTTAAACCTTTGTAAGGATATACACACAAATTTAATAATTGTTTATTGTGTTGCGGAATTAGGTGTAAATAGAATTGTATCAAAAATATACGCTTTCTCTTTTCATTGTTCTGTATTTAGACATCATTCGTTAATTGCTTTTAAAGTTTTAAGGGCGATGGACTCATCTAATTTTTCTTTTTATTCTGTAAATATAAGTAAAGATCTATCATATAAAAAGGTATTTTTTATAAACTATTTAAATAAAATATATTTATCAATTAAATAACTACCATTACTAAGGGGAATGTTTAATAAATTAGTCTTAAAATAATCACTTAAACAATCATATACATTTAATTAGTAGGCTTGTAATTATTTAAATATTTTATCTTAAAAAAAATTCTACGCGATTTTATGCACACGTGGTTTTTACAAACCAAAAAAAGATATGAACGAGAATACGAGCATTATACGGAACTTGCTAACGGAAAAAAACCAACAACATCCAAATAACGTGTAAAATTACACCCCTTCTATACAGAACACGTTACAAAAAAAACTGAGGGGGGGGGGAGGGGGGCGCGGAAATGTTATGCAAACACGTGCAAGAATTTTTACAAGTTTAGTAACACAACAAAATGGTTATAAAACTAAAAGGCTTTTTTTTTTTTTAATATTGTTAGCCCTTACGAAAAGTCATTTTATAAAAAAAAAAAACTTTTTTAATAAGAGCAATTATTGCAAACAACATGTATTTAGGTTACTTTATTCTTTCATTTGAATACGTTTCTATTCTGTGAGGAATGTAACATTATCTGTATTGAGTACAAATTAATAAGTATATTTTTATGTACTTGTATCCTGAACTTAAGGCATGGTCGTGTTTTTGTTTTGTAGTTGGTGACAATTTAACAACTATCATCAAATTATTATTTTCCATCAATATTTCGTAGTTAAGTCTACAGGATAGGCCCCTGATTGGGTTACTGTAGCACTAAGCATGTTAAACGTCTTTCTATCCTCATCATTGTGCTTATTACGCTTATTATAAGGTGTTCTATCTTTTGACAAATCATTTACCTTGGTCAAATCGAGCCTTTCTGCATTTTACTATCAGCGGTTTTTTTTTGTTTAGATCCTAAACCTTCATCTTATTTTTGTATTTGAGGTCATTCCTGGTGTTTCTGTTCCTTACCTTCCACTTTGCCTTCTTTATCATCACTCGATAAACTATTTCTTCTCACAATGTGATCCATCCAGATGGTATTTCTTCGTAGAATCACCTGCATAATAATTGTTTTCTTTATAGCTTATTCTTCTTAGACCTAATTTATTAGTCACCCTCTCAATCCAGTTTATTCTCTATATCCTCCTCCAGTACCAAGTCTCGAAGCTTTCCAAATATGTATACCCCTTTTCCCTTAGAATCTATGTTTCAGCTACATACAAAACTATTCTCCATATGATTGTAGCAACCGATCAGTTTATTTATTTTCTTCAGGTTCAGTTTGCTAATCAATAACCTTCAATTATTGTTGAAAGAAGCCTTGGCCATTGCTATCCAAGTCAAATTTGCTAGTCAGCAACATTCTCTTCTGGCTGAAAGAATACTTGGCCATTGCTATCCAGGTCAAATTTGCTAGTCAGCAACATTCTCTTCTGGCTGAAAGAATACTTGGCCATTGCTATCCAGGTCAAATTTGCAAGTCAGCAACATTCTCTTCTGGCTGAAAGAATACTTGGCCATTGCTATCCAGGTCAAATTTGCAAGTCAGCAGCATTCTCTTCTGGCGGAAAGAATACTTGGCCATTGCTATTTCCGATTTTACATTATCTTTTATAAAAAAGGGTCTATGAAAAAAACTATCATAGAGTAACATTAATTATATTTAACACGTTATAACACTTGACACATTACTAATATAATGTTAATTTGATTAATGCATCAGAGTAATTTTTTTCCACCCCTAGTCGACGATGTATCGCTGCGCCATATTTTTAAACATTGTTTGAAACTCTTTGACTTTGAAACTAGAATATAGGTCACACCACATAAGTCCATCAAAATGTTAAATGAATTAAAACTTTTAAAAAAATCCTATGAACTTAAAAAAAACTTTTAATGGGATCCTATAGCATTCCACATTGTTAGTGCACGATTCCGTAAGTAGAACGATTAAGTTTAATGCTGATATAATAGTTTTATGTTAACTTATATAAGTTTATGATATTGTGTACTTCTTTCACGGTGGAGTTAGGTCGACAAAGGACTACTACACTAGATATCACCGCTGAGGTAACTGCATGGTTAATATTGAAAAACAGCGTTGTCATTCTCTCGTGTTGGCGTCGTCAATCTCCCCTCAAACGTAAGAGAAGTTTAGCAACGCTGGTTAGTCGAGGTTGCCAGTAGCTCCTTCTTACCCAAGCACACCACCTTCAGACATAACTGACAGAGAGGAGATTTGTCAACAGTTAACTGAGAGAGAGCAAAGATAAAGCTTTTCTCCATAATATCTGCATTTCCCTCCCCAATGATATTGGTTGTAGTCTTCTAGATGGTTGTATTGTTGGTACAGTGTCATTTTCAGGCGACTGCAGCGTTCTTCTGCGAGTTTGTCTTTCGAGAAACCACAGCTGCTATGTGCCGGGGTGATGGCCCTGATTGATGTAGGCCGGAGGGGCCCTACTGCTTCCATGGAATGTTATTATTATTAATGTTATTATTATTAGCACCGCGTCTTACTACCCGTTCGGACTATACGCACTTACGCTAATATGCAATAGTAGGGTGATTATGAGATGAAATGGAGGACCTACAGTTTAACGTGGGATCCGAACCACGGTAGAGGCCTGGCATTCCTCACATTCACAAGTTGTGATTAATACACGTCTTGTCAGAGGTGAAGGAAGGGTTTGGCAATCAGATAAATCTGTGCCGGGACCAAGTATTGAACCCCGGACCCCTCAGCACAGAAGTCCGACACCTTGCCCCTAGACCGCCAGGTCACTCCTCGTGGAATGTTCTGTGTATTGAAGAGATAGAGGTGATAACAATTTTGAAGACGCTGGATGTGTGGTCCAGAAGGATAAGTACACTAGTAATTTAATCATATTTTAAATTGTGTAGTGCCAATGTGCGTTTAATTATCTTAGTTAAAGTAATTGTTATTAGATTTGAATAAAACAGGAGTAAAACCAATGAACGAATTAAATTATAATAACGTTATAAAGTTACAACTTAGTTATAACACACTAAAACATATTGAAAAATTAAAATACACACAACTACAACAAAATTACTAAATCAAAAGTTGTTGACATCTCGCCTGCTGTCCAGGAATGTAAGACTCAGAATAAATATTTTTAAAAATTCTACTGGTGTTTATTTAAGTGTGTGAAATGTGGTCTCATACCTTACAAGAAGATAACAAATTAAGGGGGCTCGAAAACAAGCTACTTATGAAGATATCAAAAAAGAGATGAGGCTACCAGAGAGTAGAGGAGGTTAGGTAATGATGATTTACATACCCTGTACTCATCACAAGCAATGGGAATAGACCATTGGAAAGACCTAGATACAGATGTGAGGATAACATTAGAATGAACCTGTCAGAGATAGGGTGTAATGAGGTGGACTGGATAGAACTAATCTCGAGATAGGGATAGGGTGTAATGAGGTGGACTGGATAGAACTAGTTAAATATAGGGATAGGGTGTAATGAGATGGACTGGATAGAGCTAGTTCAATATAGGGATAGGATGTAATGAGGTAGACTGGATAGAACTAGTTCTATATAGGGATAGGATGTAATGAGGTGGACTGGATAGAACTAGTTCTATATAGGGATAGGGTGTAATGAGGTGGACTGGATAGAACTATCTCGAGATAGGGATAGGGTGTAATGAGGTGAACTGGATAGAACTAGCGTAATATAGTAACAGGGTGTAAAGAGTATGAATTGGAGAGAACTATCTCGAGATAGGGTTAGGGTGTAATGAGGTGGACAGGATAGAACTATCTCGAGATAGGGATAAGTGGTGTAGTTTTTAAGTATAGCAATCAACTTTCGAGTTCCTAGTGCCATAAAGTGATTAAGTAATACACAAAAACTCGTAAGATGTGAAACGAAATAATATACAACGTCACATAAACATAATGAAAAAAAGTATCATCTTTGTTATCTAAAGAGCATGGATCTATTTCACAGACCTTAATTTTTAAAATATTCTTTAATATATTAGAAAATTCTTGTTTTATAAAAAATGTTTGAATGTTTTTTATTTTTATTAGTACCTACAATTTTGCAATGGTA
Source organism: Timema bartmani (assembly GCA_902151455.1). Classification (NCBI taxonomy): domain Eukaryota; kingdom Metazoa; phylum Arthropoda; class Insecta; order Phasmatodea; family Timematidae; genus Timema; species Timema bartmani. Next base: position 173,014 of record CABFWB010000520.1, read on the forward strand.
AGTTATTTCATATCTCAAAGATTTGTATAGTTATGATAAAATTGAGATATCCACTCAAGTAAAGTACCCTCTAAGTCATTTATCTAGAAAAACGAGATGCATCTTTTGTTTATAATGTTTATAGCTGCCTAGATAAGAATTTTATTCAAAATAGTAAGAGCATATTTCAAGATTTTTTTTTTTTTTCATTTTGTTCTTCATGAAACACATCCTCGGGGGTTTCTTATGAAAACCCTGGATTCCAAGTTTTAGATCAATCGCCAAAATGTTTTCGCCTCTAGCCCGAGGTACAGACAGACAGTATTATTAGGGACTAAGAAGGTTATATTTAGAGGAAGTGTACTCGCGTTAGAGTGGAGGAAGAGTGGAAAACCATTTTGTAAAAACTACCCTCAATACACCCGAACAATATTCTAACCTCGATCTCCCCGTCATCGGCAGTCTAATCTACCGCGAGAGTAGCGCGTTAGACCACGTGATCACTGGGACGGATATGTAATTATTCTTTATATTCTAGTCTTATTATCAAGTTTTTCAGTGTTGGCCTGTTATAGGTCTTGCAATTGTTGGTCAGCACTATAATAAAGGAAAGTAAAATTGAAAATTGAGAATTAATATTATTTTGGCAAGGTTTCACAGTATGATATGTTTGTTACTGTGTGAGAGATTCTCCTGATCTGAACATGTTGCCTTGACAGGAGGAACCACGTGTGGATTTAAATATCCTCCATCCAACTGACTTAAACCTAGCACATACGCAACATCCAGCCCCCAGACCAATTCATCATTGTGAAAGGAAGTCACCCGCATTTATTATAATTATTATTATTATTATTATTATTATTATTATTATTATTATTATTATTATTATTATTATTAGCACCGCGTCTTACTACCCGTTCGGGCTATACGCACCTAATGTGTAATGGTGTAATGGTGATTGTGAGATGAAATGGAGGACCTACAGTTTAACGTGGAATCCGAACCACGGTGGAGGCCTGGCATTCCACACATTCACAAGTTGTGATTAATACACGTCTTGTCAGAGGTGAAGGAAGGGTTTGGTAATCAGATAAATCTGTGCCGGGACCGAGGATTGAACCCCGGACCCCCAGCACAAAAGTCTGACACCTTAACCCTAGACCACCAGGTCACCTCACCCGCATTTAACAAATTATAATTTTTGTCGACCACGATGGGAATCGAAACCCAGTACCATAGGCTTTGCACGTGAATGCTCTACCACTGAGTTTTCCCGGTGCTCAAGGTTCACTCAAAGCCTTAAGGCAGAGTCTGTGAAGGACGCGTGTAAATCTTCTGCTACTAGAAGTTATCAGTGATATCACAGAGAGCCGCGACTCGTGCGTCGGCTTCTATTGCTATATGTTCATAGAATTCGACGATTCCCACATGTCCATCACAGACTTTGCCTTAAAGTATGAGGGAATAGTGACCCTTAAGCTGGGGGTGAGTCCTGGATAGCTCTGTTGTAGAGCATTGGTGCTACCTGGTTTGATTTCCGTGTCAAGTTGCGAATTTCAAATTTGCGAACATTATAGCTTGTGTGGATGTATTTGTATTCTACAGATATTTTCCATCTTTTATATATACATATATATATTATACCTAATCACGCTGTTGCCTTACAGAGTAGGCAAGAAACTGTACATGTAGCTCATAAAACAACTCCGTACTTAATCCATCCTCACTAACTTTCTCCACACTTCCCTATCCTTGCATACTCCCTTCACTTCAACAACATTCATACACATAGTCATACATGCTCTTTTATTATTAAAACTATTAACGTTACTCTATTTCACACATTCGTCTAAAACGTTTAGACACGTTTTACATGGTCTACCCCTTCCTTTTGATCCACACACTCTACCTTCATATATTTTCCTCGTCACTTAGCCCACACTCATCGTCTCAACATGTCCAAATCAATTCAATACGCTTGTTTCACAATGACCTACTGGATTCCCTTTCAAACCCAACTCCTTCAGCACCCATTTATTACTGACTCTGCCCACATGAGTTTTTCCACGTACATTTCTTAGATATCTCCTTCCAACAGCATTCATCTTGCTCTTGTGTTCCTTCTGACAAACCCACGCTTCACATTCATAGAAAAATGTTGACGTTAATACACTTTTATTTACTGCCAAATTTGCCTCTTTCGGTACTATTTCATTCTTGTCAATAGTCCACATCCATCCAACTACTCTCCGAGATGTATTCACCCATATGTCGATTTTAACATCCATCCTTCCATTTTTAAAGAACATTCTGCCAGAGATACACAAAATAATTTACATGCTCTAAAAGACTTGTATTTATATTAAGCTTTACTGATCCGTGTATATTTTAAGCCTCATTAATTATGTAAAATTAAAGGTAGAAGTATTAGCTTTTTTTTATAAGCCCTCTCCATGTTTTCTAAGATTCATATTCGGTGTTAGGGTGAATTCATGGGGTGGGAGCCGTATACTAGTTTAGGGCCCTATCGCTTGGACCAACTTGAAATGGCGTCATAGAGGAGTGCGCGTGCGTGGACTAAAAGTTCTTAGAAATGTAAGTGTGAGGTCTATGTAAGATTCACCATTACTGTTTTGTTAGCAATTTGTCTTTTATTTTAAAGAAAAAATTTATCTAGATATTCTAATTTTTAAATTTATTACGTGGTTTATTTATAAAATACGGAATCTAGTTAAAATCGATTGAATTTGATACAATAATTAATTATTTGACATTCCGCAATAAAATGTGCGTTGTATTCCAAGTGTAATGTCCCAATTGGAATATTTTATTTCTCGGTAAGAACGCCGTGAGCGCTAGCGGTGTGCTTCTGCTTGCCATCATTTAGAGTGGCGTTTCTATACTTATCACTTTTTTTATGGGTGATCTCAATACTTATCACTTTTTTTTATGGGTGATCTCTAAAGTTTGATTCTTTAAATAATGAGTTAATATGATCGCTAGCGAGGAAAAAGACACAGCCAACAGTAGTTCCAACACTGGAATCTCAATAATCACCAGTATGTGACCCGAATGGAGGTAAACTCCCTCCCAAAACTCCTCTCAACATTTTAGAGTCCAACAGTCCCGGTTAATGTCGCTCCGAGACCGCGGAATAATAACGTGACATGCGCGCTAACCGCACGCCGTAATGAGGGACCGACCGCTGAAATCTCATTTCCTTTGTGGACTCTGTTGGTAAGAGAAACGGAGGGAGGGGAAATGGAGATAGATTAATACAAGTCCGAATATAATACGCTGACGTTCCAAGCGCTCATCTTTTGATCAGTTGTTTTAACACTATCATCGAGTCCAGAGCAGTGAGACGATCTCTTGAATATGCTTAGAGAAAACTTGGTTGGAATCCTGGTTTGGGAGCAAATTCAATACCATAACCGATTGCAAGGGGTACACACAAATTAGTCCTTGGCTGGTGGCCAGAAATACAGACAAGTGTTTACTTGACTGATGGCCAGAGATACAGACCAGTGTTTCCTTGGCTGATGGTCAGAAATACACACAAGTGTTTCCTTGACTGATGGCCAGAGATAGAGACAAGTGTTTCCTTGGCTGATGGCCAGAGATAGAGACAAGTGTTTCCTTGACTGATGGCCAGAGATAAAGAAAAGTGTTTCCTTGGCTGATGGCCAGAAATACACACAAGTGTTTCCTTGACTGATGGCCAGAAATACAGACAAGTGTTTCCTTGACTGATGGCTAGAGATAAAGACAAGTGTTTCCTTGGCTGATGACCAGAGATAAAGACAAGTGTTTCCTTGACTGATGGCTAGAGATAAAGACAAGTGTTTCCTTGGCTGATGACCAGAGATAAAGACCAGTGTTTCATTGGCTGATGATCATAAATACAGACAAGTGTTTCCTTGGCTGATGGCCAGAGATAAAGAAAAGTGTTTCCTTGGCTGATGGCCAGAGATAAAGACAAGTGTTTCCTTGGCTGATTACCAGAGATAAAGACAAGTGTTTCCTTGACGGATGGCCAGAGATAAAGACAAGTGTTTCCTTGACTGATGGCAAGAGATAAAGACAAGTGTTTCCTTGACTGATGGCCAGAGATAAAGACAAGTGTTTCCTTGACTGATGGCCAGAGATAAAGACAATTGTTTCCTTTGCCGATAGTCAGTGTGTATTGGTAAGCTACCTGAACTTTAATTTTTCTCGTCTTGTCTTACCGCACTTATGCCTTATACGTGTAATTATTTTATACTAATTACACAAGTATGTTATGCATGAGTAAGGTTAAATTAATAGAACGTGTATCCAGATATGTGTGGAGAATAGTGGAAAACTATTTAGGAAGAAACACTAGATATGTGTGGAGAATAGTGGAAAACTATTTAGGAAGAAACACTAGATATGTGTGGAGAATAGTGGAAAAATATTTAGGAAGAAACCCCCTCGGTATATCTCACTGGTATTCGAGCCCCGATCTTCCCATAAATTGGTCCCCCAGTCTATTGTGAGGGTGACACCCTAGAGCTAGACTATTCTCACACCAAAATAGGTCGAGTCAACATTCAAACAGCTATAAACATACATAATACTAAGTTTATGAATGAACCCAAAATCAATGGGCACGCAGATAAAGGCGTCCATCTCATTCTGTTTGTTTGACCAGTGATAGGGAGGCTGGGACTAAAATCCTTGTTTGACACACTGAAATGACTTTCTACGAACTATTTACCACCTTCCCTCAATGCTAATGTCAATACACTTGCTCTAAATAATACCTTTCTCATCCCAATAAATACACCCCAGAGTCCAAAGTCCCCATGCCAAGCCAATTGAAGACGAGACTCACGCCTTTGTCTCCGTGCCCACCAGTGCAATTGTCAGACATGTTTATTCCGTTATATTGATTTACTTACTATGGCTTTATTTCGTAAACTAAGGTCAATCCTTCAATAAAACTCTACGGTCAGCATAATAAAAACAAAATTACAGTTTTGTTCATAGGAAGACCTTTATCGGTGGTAGCATAGTATAACACGTTCCTCTCTGTCTAGACAGAATTTACCGTGACTTAGAGATCTTTGTTCGAAATCCGTTCGGGTAAAATGAAGGATACCTTTTGCTAAATGCTATAGACAAGGGATAAGTATAGAAACGCCACTCTAATGTTGGCCAATAGAACCACATCGCTAGCACTCGCGGCGTTAGTGACACGAACTAAAATATTCGAAGTGGGAGGTTACACTTGGCACACAAGGCATTTCCTATTGCGGAATGTTAATCAATCAATTCTTATATCAAATTCAATGAAATGTAATTAAGTCCTAAATTTAATAAATAAACTACATTATGAAGCTTAAAACATAGAAAATCTGTCTAAACTCCTTTAAAATAAACGAAAAGCTGCTAACAAAACAGTAATGGTGAATTTGACATAGATATCACACTCTGTTTTCAATGGACTTCACGTTCAGGCAATGCGCACTCCTCTGTGACGTCATTGCAAGCTGCTACTAGCGATAGTGCCCCAAACTAGATTACGGGACCATATAATCCTCTAAGAGTGCCCACCCCATGCTAAATGCATTTTTACTTTATCTCCACGCAAATTTGGGTATATTTCCTTTTATATTATATCTTCTCCATCCTTTTTCGTAATTAATGTGTGCCTAAAACCCAAATGGATAGGCTATTAGGCTCAATTTTAAGTAGCACTCAATGTCGGCAACTTTCTGTGACTGCCACCCCATACCTTTCTGTGACTGACACCCCATACCTTTCTGTGACTGCCTCCCCATACCTTTCTGTGACTGCCACCCCATACCTTTCTGTGACTGCCACCCCATACCTTTCTGTGACTGCCACCCCATAC
>CABFWB010000520.1:193503-224313 GCA_902151455.1 Timema bartmani
CACTTTACCCTTTCACCCCCTCCCAAAAAAATACTCACTGTAATTTTGTTTGGTCTAGAAAATGGGAATTTTCTCTCTCTTTAAAAAAAAAATGTTGTTTTTTATGGGCCGAAAAACAAGTGTGTGTATGGTGGTGGGTGGGAGGGGGGTTTGGCCTGCTCGTTTTGTTACAATTTAAGAGCTTTTGAAAAGTTTGGGGGTAATTTAAACTGGCGTACCCTCGTTTAGATACGTAATGTGTTTGATGTGCGATAAATAATTGGTCCATACGTTGTGTTGGGAGGTGGAAGACAAAATGAACCGGGCATTAGTAGAACGTTAACGGACAATGTTTATAACTGCGTTGTGCAGACATGCTCAAGAGAATATCGCGGGTGTATCTTTGTAGATGAACCATTATACTTGACTAGTATCACCTGAGTAATACAAAATAATTAAGATGGGTGGGAAGGGGATGTGTTTTAGCAGTTATTATAAAAAAAACTTTTTTTGCCAAAATAAATATAATATTGCTCTAGTAGAAACATATAGTTTAATTTTATTCACATGGAGATATCAAGATTGGTTTGATATATGTCATGAACATAATGAGATTAGATGAGAAACTTTTTAAATGAAAAGAAAAGGGTTGTCATTAAATTTCAGGACACCCTTGACAGATATTCAACAACTGTTGATATCACCGTGTGAAGAAAACCTACCTATATGTTTCTACTGTAGAAATATTAAATATATTTCAACCCAAAAAATGTTTTGATATAAAAAAACTGCAAAAACACTGGCCTTTTCTTACATCCCCTTCTAACCAACCTTAATTAGTAGCTTTAAGAAATGTATTAAATTTAATAATACTCGTATCAATGAGCACGTGGCTTAAATCTCAAGCACATTTAGGCTTATTTGGAGTTTATGAGGGGATCTGGGTTCTGATCGTGAATGGGGGTATTTAGATTGCTTATTTCTTAAATGGTTTCCAATCTTACTCCAAGAAAATATGGTTACATTTTATCTTTTTATCTCAAATCTACCTTCCTCATCCTTTCTCCGTTACTGTAGTTAAATGTGTAAAGCCTGAATCAGAAGTAAAGTTAAGCGGATTTTTTTAAATATATATTTTATTTAACAGTGCAACCTTTAAGGTCAAGCATTGTGCAGTAAAAACACAATGTTCGTTAATCCAAGACAGAAACACTTAACTGATGATGGTATTGATTATAATGAGATACGTAGAAACTCCACTAGATGGTCCTTAAAAATCCACCCTAGCTACACAGGAGCCAGGGACTGAAATCATACCAGATAATACTTTAGAATTCAATTAAAATTCTTAATATTACTATACTTTTTTGGACTTTTAGTACTTTTTGTTAAATGTAGATTTTTAAAAAGATTCATTACCTTATGTTGACCTGCAAGTTAAGTGACAACCATTTTAACTTATTTTATGTCAAGTACAACATTAACGTATTCAATTATAGCTCATTTTAAGTGTAACTATTCAAATGCTCATATTGCAAAATGCACTTTAAAACTTTGTATTTTACATTATTTCATAATGTTTTAATCATATGTCTAGTAAAAAAATATTTCAGTGGTTTTTAAAATAAAAATTTTCTCGACTATTTTCTATTGCTTCATATATTTTTTAGAAAAGTCAATAAAAATAGTTTAATTTTTTTGAAATATATTTTTCTTGATTTTTTACATTCTGACTGATATATGATCAAATGCTTTTAAAATCTACCAAGTATTTCTTTTGTTAGCTTAAATGTTCAAACATCATCATATCCAACTTTGTATTTATACTTATTTTTAAAGTGTCTTTTGTAAATTTAACTGGATAAAATACTTCTTAAGTAGTTATCAAACGTTTAACAACTTAGCATTTTCAATCCATATTATAACATTTTTTTAAATCCTTACATATATAACTATTCATTAACATTCTCACATATTTATAATCAAATATATTACAAATTTCTTTTCAAGTCTTATTTTATGTAATGCTCCTCATATAATTTTTTTTAAATATTTTCTAAAATGTTATACTAGAGAACGAAAACATTTTCAAAACAAAGACTTTATTCATTCTTTGTCTTAAAATGGGGCACTAATGCTCTGCCACTGAGCTATCCAGGAGTCATCCCATACTCAAGTTCATTCTTCTATCGTAGTTTAAGGCAGAGTCTGTGATGGACATGTGATAACACCCTGGAATCTAACCAAGGTATCCTGAACTTGGGGTTGACCACTTCCAGCCATTTAGCCACAGTTATGAACACAAGAAACCACTGAAAGGAAACAAGTAGTTAGTGGCTTAGTTCGTGCTGACAGACATTTTATTTATTTTCTTGACTCAAGTATCAGTTCCGCTTGTCAGTTTGAAAAAATAAACCACTACTCTACTTGGTTTGTTCCTTCAGAAACGGAAAAAGTGTATTTCTTCCAAAATAGTTAGTCGTGGGAAGGGGAGGGGAGTGGAGGAGGGGGTAGGGGAGAGAGAAGAAATATTATTATTTCTCTTTGCTCTCGTGACTACTGCTCTACCCTCCACAATACCACCCGAACACCTCCCCCACCTCAATAAAAAAAACTCGACATGAAGGGTCACCAAAGAGGTGGTTGTCAGAAATAATCCCGGTTAATTGAGAGTTCGCGTGTTCGACTCCCCTTACAGTGGGGTGGGAAGAAGAGGATGGGATGGGGGTCGCTGCTCCTCAAGACCGTGTTTAGTTCGAGTGAAAGCCACTAGATGCGCTACTGAGTCTAGTTTTGGTGATAGAAAAAAACCCAGCTGACCTCAAGTATTAATGGACAAGAATAAGGCATAATATGGTTCGGTGCTTTGATGGTCTACGGCGTCATTCTTTCAAATTATTGAACTGTCAATACTGGAGATATCAGGGTTCAAATACCAATCACTCGTGATGAGTTTTTTTTATCCTAAATTGTTTTTAGAGCCCCCTCCACAAAAATTCAGGGGCACTCCCTTTAAATTCAGCCTGCCTCATCACTAAAACATAGGTGTGATCAGTGCATAATAGTATAATCCAAACGTGTGTTAAGAAACGGAGAAGGCAAACCTCTACCTTACTCATTTATACCCAACCAGAGTAATTCATTTTTCTGTATACAGCCAAACCGGGTACTATAACGTGGTAAAAAAAAACTAGACTCACAAAGTTGAACGTCTAAGATTTAAATAAATAGTACGATGCACTTCGCAAAGTTCTATCTCTCTCTCTTTTATTTTAAAATAGAGACATTTAATAAAAACACGTAAGATTTGTGGAACAACATAATAAATATTCTTGCAGAAACACCCCACTAAAGAGAATAAATGAAATAATATACACTGTTGAAGAAACATTGGGAAAATAGGAACATCTGTGTCTACAAAAGATCATATCAATAAATTTCACCTTTCAAAGACCTGATTAGTTCATAGTTCAGAAACTATCGGGTTTTATAAAAATATATTTTATTTGAAAGATCTTTATATTTAATAGTACTCGTATTACAACTTTACAATGAAAAGTTATTTTGTATCCCAAATAGTTGTGGGGCTAATATAAAACTTGGAAAATTTCACTAGCGAGAATCTATAAGTACCTTAACAGCCATTTTCATGGGAAAATGAGAGTTTCCCTTTGGTTTGTAATGCTAAAAAGTTTCAAGATACTAAATTTAATCAAAGATCTTAGAGTGAATCTCGAGATAATCAATTTTTTTCTCATTTTGCCCTTCAGTAAACTATCCTTAATTTTAGAGTTAGCAAACTAATTCCAAATTTATTCCTTGAGGGAAACTTATAAAAACCCTTCATATAAGTTTTTATTCTGATCGGTAAAATAGTTCAGGCTTTAGACCAAGAAACAGAGACTGAGATAGACGTCATCGCGAATACAACTTTTTCAGTTTCGGGGAAATAAAACGGTGATATTGATCATTTGTACATATTATAACAAACGGGACTGGCTACGACTTTATAACTGACGGCATATACATAATTTAGTAATGAGTAAGAACATATTTCTAACAGGATATCTTCAATACATCTCCTCACGTCTAGTTCCTCTTCATACTCATCATAATCTCGGTACCCAATCACGTGACACCGTCCACACTTATCCATCCCTCTTCACAAATCTAACTTCTCTTTTCTCTCTTTTACTCTCGCTGGAGCTCGTTCCTGGAATGCTCTTGATCTAAATATTAGAACAGCTGACACTATTAGATCCTTTCAGCTTAAGATTTCTCTAAGTCTGCGGGCAGAGTCTGGATTTACGATGTGATGAGAAATGTAGGGATACAGTAAGAATGTGTGCAAAGTAAAATTGTTATTATTATTATTATTATTATTACTATTATTATTAGTATGACATGTGAATGTGTGGGTGTGGAATGATTGTGTGCCTTTATGTTTCTTATTTTTCTCTTTATCTCTCTCTCTCTCTCTCCTTTATTTAGTTCTACTTTCCTCATTTTTTAAAAATATGTTCATAACTGTACAATGATCTAAACGCGCAATATTTTTGTGATTGTTGTTATTTCTGTACAGATATTATAAACTAATCTTTAGCACACAAGTATTAAATGTATGCTCTTTATTTTTAAATGGGTTAAGTGTAAGAAAAGACGCTGAACTTAACTTCCCTCAGATAAAGACAATATTGTTATTGTTATTATTATATTAATCTCGATTTTTTTTTTTTTTTGAAGTTCTCTATTACTTCTTTCTCCAAGAAGTCAAGAGAAAGTTTTTTTAAAAAATATCAATATCATGGTTGCTTCATTTGTCCCTTTAGGTTTGTAGTTCTGTTATAGAATGAGGAGATATATCCAAAGTGGACCGTAGCTGTGAAGTGAAAAAGGAACCATTGGAGCGGATACGGTGTGTGTAAGGCAGGTTGGCTACATGGTTAGTGGGACAATAATTGCCGTATCTTTAAGTAGTAGTGAAAGCCATCTTGCGGACGTTAAAACGGGCCATAGGTGGGCTTTAAATCACCTCTTCTCTCACTAACAGCCTTTCCATCCGGGGCTAGATCGCAAGGCTGCGGATATAGATCCCACTAATTAAAAGGTGATAAAGGGAGTATACCTTCACCCCAACCTCATTTCCTTCCTTCCCTTGGAGAAGGAACATACAAAGAAGGTAATATTCCCTTTCCCTCGTGAGTTTAACAAAAGTGATTAGAATAAAGGGGCTTATGAACCTAGTTTCAGGTCACGTTCTAAGATTGTTTACTTAAATATATATCTTTGGTGGCGTGTTGGTGGCGCCTTTTGAAAAATTGTAGGCGTTAGCACCCACCTAAAATAAACCGTAAGTGTTCACGCCCGTCGGCGATTCAAAGACTAGATACTATCGACTGGAAGTCATTAAAAGGACGTATATGACATTTAGTTTTTGATCGGTCTTGTTTCAGAAGGAATGTTGATAGGTTAAGCTAGGATAGGTTAGGTTAGGTTAGGTTAGGTTAGGTTAGGTTAGGTCAGGTTAGGTTAGGTTAGGTTAGGTTAGGTTACGTTAGGTTAGTCATTGATCTGGTATCTCTATTCTTCCAGGGGGACTATCAAACCCAAATTTAACATTTTTAAAGGAAATGACATAAACAAATTTTATAAATACAAACATTTACCTACCTTAGAACAATAAGAAGGATTTGAATATAAAATCGGCGTAAACACACATGGTTATTTTCTCAGGGTGCAAACACATACACGAACGTAACCGACACGTTGCCATATGTTTCACCTCATATATCTAGTTGCCCATCAAGGTACATTTTATTTACGATATTGGAATAAAGGAGAGGAAAGTATGATTTTAAATTTAATTTTACTGCATTTCGTTTTGCGGCTATCATCCAGTTTTTAAAAAAAATTCAAACTCCTTATCTTACCTGAGACTCAAACCAAAATGTATAGATAATATATTTGTTTGTGTGTAACTTAAGACTAGTATTTTAAAATTAAAACTGGCGTGAAGTCCGAAAGCTTAGTAACACGCAGTGATAAAAAATAAATATAAATATGCTTGCTTACCTATATATATTTAAATTTAAATATAAATAATTGTAATATATATTTAGTTGAATTAGTATTTTTTAAACTGGTTTCGGTGGCCGCGTGGTCTAGCGCTCTAATCTCACAGTAGACTAGACTGCTGATGACGGGGAGATCTAGATTCGAATCTCGGTCGGGTGTACTGAAGTTGGTTTTTCCAAAATGGTTTTCCACTATCCATCAACGCAAATTCAGGTACACCTCCTATTAATATATCCTTCCTCATCCCTAAAATCATTAGCGTAATTATTATATAAGCATATAACCCGAATGGGTAGTAGGATGCGTTGCTAAAAAAAGGAAAATATAGTTTAGTATTAAAAATAGTTCTACAATATACTTCTTTATATACATGCATAATGCAGATATATTTATTTTTATATGATGTAAATTAGTATTTTCAAATTAAGAATATAATTGTATAGCTACATAATCTAAGTTATTATTTTTCAAAATAAAATCATGATTTTATATATAATTATACATGTTATGTATATATTACTTTATATAAATAGACAGGTATACTTTAAATTTATAAATCATTTGAATTATATATCAAAATATAACGTATAATGTCTTTATAGAAAACCGTAGATTTTTCATTCAAGAACATTAATTTAAAACATATATATATATATATATATATCAAAATATCAAAATATCAAAATTTAACGTATAATGTAAATGTATATATATTTAAAACATATATATGTGTATTTAGATTTTATTTTAGTGTTCTTGAATGAAAAATAGACTAGTTTGTATACCGATATTATACGTTAAATTTTGATATATAGTTCAAATGATCTATAAATTTAAAGTATACCTGTCTATTTATGTAAAGTGATATATATATATATATTCCATGTATATATGATTTATATATATATATATATATATATCTTTTAACTGGTTTTATTATTTTAAAAATAAACTCATATATATATATATGCTTATTTTAAATTTAAAAATACTAATTGATATATATCTATAAAACCAAGTCTATTTTTAGTTAAAAATCTTGTTCAAAGTTGTTTCAACTACAAACCATTGTAATAACGCAGAGTAAAGAAGTGAACTTGTATAACAAACTACGTAATATATATCAGTCAGTAAACAACACCGAACATTGTATCTCTACACCTATATTACGTTTATACGAGACAGAAGAACCGTTCGCTCTCTGACAACTCTATTAGTTTCTTGTTTGTTTTCGTTTGTAATTTGAAAGGTAAAGTTAAAAGAGCGATCAAATAACTGCAGTCGCTTATTTACACTTTCGTCTGTTTCCATTTTCCCTCCTATTTATTTATGTTACCTCTAGCCTGGTATCCAATATAATGCTGATTTAGTGCACTGATTCATTACAACAAAACATTACTAATGATAAATAACTAGATACATGCAAAGCTTTCAGGACACAGTCGGTTCAACAACTACAGTACAATTTTTCACAGGAAATAATCTTATCTGAGAGCTAGAAATTCTACTACGTAGATATGCTTTCAAGTATTAATAAGTCATGTGATCTACAAGTTGACACTTTTGATAGATTTTATACATACTAATTAAAAAAAACACTTATTTTATTTTAGCGTTGCGTCTTACTACCCGTTCGGGCTATACGCTTATAAACTAATTATGCTAATAGTTTTAGGAACTAGGAAGGTTATAATTATATTAAGTGTATCCGCATTTGCGTATAAAGACGGTGGAAGATCTGTTTGGAAAAACCACCCTTAATACACCAGACCTAGATTGGAACCTTGATCTCCCCGTCATCGGCAGTCTAGCCTACTACAAGAGTAGCGCCTTAGACTATGCGGGCACCGAAGCGAGTAATAAAACTGATAATATAGTGAAATGTTATCAAAGTTGACCGATTTTTTTGATTTTTTATTAAAATCCTACTACACTAAGCTCATAGCTGAATGTTGTCAAATATCCTTGGGTAAAGTGTTAAAAAACAATCCCCGTGGGCTTTTTGAAGACACAAGTCTGGTTGATGTCTCAATCTCTTCATTTTATTGCGAAGAATAACAACGGTTATAAGATCCAAATATGTTTGAAAAACAAAAACACAAAACGGCGAAAAAATGCTTGTAAAAATAATTTTAAAACTTGCAGTTTGTATATATGAGAGAAATACTTGTCAAATAATATGTTTTAAAGGTAAGGGATTTAAAATGAGTGGCCATTAAAATTATCTGATATCCACAGGAGGAGATAATCAACATGGAGTCCTAACATTGGCCGTCCTAGGAATCAAAATTTTAAAATTGTTTACGTAGTTGAGTGAGGTGTGAAAGTAGATGTTTTTAAGTTTAAATATGTGGTTTTTATCAGAAGCTAATGTTAATGGGTGAAACAAAAACCAGTTTTTAAAGTTGCAACGTTACCTTTAAATGCAGCAGCATCTACATATCACTGTGTGTAATTACTTTTACGAAACAGTTTGGGAAAATCTGTCAATCAATATCAAACGATGGTATTCATAGACAAACTTGTTTACCAAGTATATGTAGGCTTACCAAATACTGTGACGGTGGATAATGATGAGGTAAGGTGTGGTAGCTTTTCACTGAGAAACAGTTTTATGATGAGCATTCACTACCAAAGAGAGAAGCGCTTCAATCATCAACCAAACAAACGAACAAAATGTTGTGGACTGAAATGTAACAGTGCAGTGAAGATAATCAATTATGTGACAATGAGCTTATTGAAAAGGAAGACCAAGAATTTTTTCAACAAATTATTGATGATATCTATTTAAATCTACACTCTAAAAACCATGTTTTAAGTTTAAATGTGTATATTTATCTACTAAATATATTCTTACAATCAAAATTCGTACGTTTTATGATACCCCATATTTCCCCGATGTCTCCCCGTTTCACAGATGTTGGATGGAAATTATGTTTTGATCTGTTTGTTAGTATAAGTAGTTTTATTTAGCCTCTGATAACATTCATTACTACATATTTCAATTCTACGCATAAAAAACATATATCTTGACAACTCATACAACTATGTATTGAATTTTATAATTTTGATTTTCAAGATGGCCATGTTAGTTAGTTGAATGGATAATAGATTATTTTTTCTGACCATTTATTTTAATTCCCAGATCTTGAGTCATATTATTTCATTTCAATTTATTTCATATTAAACAACAACAACAACAATACCAAAAATTCTCCCCCCTTTGTATAATCAAAGAGCCCACGGGATCACACTTGCCCCAAACTAGAATTTACTTGATACACTTTAATTTATTATACATTCCAACTATTTTTCTTAATGGTAGATATTATTTTATTTACTACTGGTGATAATTGCCGTGCACTTTCCAAACTAACAAAATAAATGAGCACATGATTTTACTAAATAGCACAGTTATCAAAAAGACACAATGTCCAGTCCCCTGATCATTAATCCATAAATATGCAAGGAGAAATCTCAACATCCCCAAAGATACATTTTTCGGTCATTCATAGAATCGAAACCGGGACCCTTAACTTAGAAGGCGGACGTGTTACAAATTGAGTTAAGGTCACCTATCAAGGCTATATAAATTCGCTCACACGCATAAATGAGTACACCGGCAAAGGCACCCGTCTAATCTTGTCTGGGTTGTCGGGGATAAGATAGTCGGGGAGGACAGGGCCGTATTTCCCATTAGGCCGACTAGGTTCAGGCCTAGAGTGGAACTATTCAGGGGGCAGCCCTCCACACCACGATACCCAACAGGTCTTGCTCCCTTGCTTCCACCTACCAAGTACCTACCAAGTGCCTACCAAGTGCCTACCAAGTACCTACCTAGTACCTACCTAGTGCCTACCAAGTACCTACCTAGTACCTACCTAGTACCTACCTAGTACCTACCAAGTACCTACCTAGTACCTACAAAGTGCCTACCTAGTACCTACAAAGTGCCTACCTAGTACTCACAAAGTGTCTACCTAGTACCTACAAAGTGCCTACCTAGTACCTACAAAGTGCCTACCTAGTACCTACCAAGTGCCGGTACCAAACTGTTTGCTTACGTTCACAACACACTGACTCTCATGTAATGTACATTGTACACTTGTACTATTTATATATGTGTAGAATTGCTCATGTGTCCGTGTGCGAGTGTCGCAACGCTATTAACTACTGCTTATGTGTGAGTCCACGTCCCGCCTGTGTTGACTGTTGTGGGTGATGTTGCTACGTATTTACGTAAGAAATGAGTAGCCAAAGGGCAAGACTTAGCAGTGTTACCGCAGTAGCAATATATATATATATAGATAGAGAGAGAGAGAGAGATTGCGTATCTGGGCTACAAAATCCGTAGCTCAGTTTGTGGAAAGAATAGCCAATACTAATGTACCGTTGTCCAGGGGACGCCCCGAATATACTAACCGTACATCCTTTCCGTGGAGGCTCTTTCCATGTCCCGATGATATGAGCTGATGGTGATAGTGAGTATGAGGCTGTGTAACCAGTAAAAACACTTAAACATAACTTAAGATTAATTAACCAAACACCTGGTGACCGCTAGGTTAATTCCCCTTACGGAAAAAATACCCAAGGTACCAGCCAGGAATCTAAGCCAGGAACCCTAGACTCATAGCTAGGTGCACTGACCGCTACACCAAAGAATAGGTTCATTTTTTAATGTGAAACTGAGCGTACCTTGGCTCCCAATACAGAACTCATTCCGTTAAGTACAGACAGACGACCGAGAAACTTTCTATTCTTATTTAAGTCGATAAAGCTTTCGAGAATAAACTTTCTCATTTGCTTTGGTTAAATTAAAAGATTCGTACTTAAGTCGCCTCCAAAACCTTAACACTTTGGGAAAAGTAAAATACAATCGTTTGTCTAAAAAATAAAAATAAATATTATGAAATATCTTTGTTATTTCTTATTCAAATTTGAACAATAGAAGCTGTGAATTAATTCAAGACTATTCATCTGAAGTTAAAATATATTTCATTGACTTAAATATGAAATAATATTTGGAATTTTCCCAATGTAAAACAAGCCTTTGGAGAAAAATACGAGCAGTAAGAATTAAAACATAAAAATTTTAAATATACTTCTAAGTTTCTATTTTGTATTATTAGAATCGATTTACACGTGTATATAGGCAGAAAACTCGTCTTTTATGATTTGTAAGTGGCGGGAAGTTTGGGGTTCGAATCCTGGTCGGAGTACTGAAGTATCATTTTTTTCTGGATTGGTTTCCCCTTTTTCTAAATTCTATTTTGGGTAGATTCTCTCCAATCTCTATCTTCGCCTTTCCTAAATCCATGTGTAAGGCTGTACCAAACGGGTAGTACGACGTGGTGTACAAAAATATATGATTATTTGAGTACCTACTCTATGGCATTAGGGACTTGAAAGTTGATTGCCACACTTACAATAGTACGTCACCTATCCCTATCCCTATCATGAACTTATTCCATCCAGTCACCTTATTACACCCTATTCCTATTTTGAGCCAGTTCTATCCAGTCCATCTCATTACATACTATCCCTATCTTGAGCCAGTTCTATCCAGTCCATCTCATTACATATTATCCCTATTTTGAGCAAGTTCATCTCATTACATCTTATCCCTATCTCGAGCCAGTTCTATCCAGCCCACCTCATTACACCCTATATATTTCAGGTCCATGATATGACTATCCTCCCATTCAAGACTAGGTCTTCTCAATGATATCTTTCCATCACGTTTGCCAGTCAATACCTTTAACGTGGCTCTAGTGTTTTTTCTCCATTCACGCTTCATGTCTTGAACATCGTAGCTTGCGAGATTTGACAACCCTGACAACGTCTGGGGAGGAGTACAGCGTATGTAGATCATCATTATACCCGCTTCGGTGGCCACATGTTCTAAGGAGTCGCTATCACATCAGACTAAACTTCCGATGACGGGGAGATCGAAGTTTGATCTCAGCCTGGTGTACTGAGGGTGGTTTTCCCTTAATGTTTTTTCACTCACCCTTCAGGCAAATGCGGATTTACTTTTTATAAAATTCAATCTTGCTCATTACCAGCACCTTAGAGTAATTATTACATGGTCGTATAATCTGGTGGCTCATTATTGGCCGTCTTTCACACTACTTTAAGACTACAAAGTAACACAACCGTGATTCAAGCAAGCGTCTCATAGAGAGGGTATGTCGCTGTCTTAATTACAACACCTTAACGATCTAGACCGCGACTAAGTGTGGAAAAAAATAAATCCCTAAAATATACCTCCTCGAAAGGGAACTTAAAAATAAAATATTTTCACAACCACCCGAAAAAAGCACTTATGAATTCTACAAAAGGGGTAATGGATGAATCTGCAAGTATCACCGGCGTGGACAAAGACATGGATCCAGTCTTGTCTGAGTTTTCCTGTGACGCAGAGGTCGGTATGTGAATCCCGGCTGGTTATATTTAAGTCGTTGTTTTATTTATTCTTCCCCTAGATGGTTTTACCCCTTTCTTTCGTAGCGAATGCAGGAGGGGGGGGGATGGAGGCAGAAGACGATTCTTCTGAAATTCTATCTTTCTCTTCTCAGCCCCATCAGTGTAAATGAGCTAGGATGGGTGGTGAAATGCGGTGGGTGATAAAAAAGAATACCGGGGAAGAGTCTCTAATTAAACGTGTCCTGACCACGATATTCCTTCTTCGTCTACCAAATACCGCCGCTGAGCTCACAAACTTGGACGGAAATCTTCCCGGATTCCCTTTTCCTCGTGCCCGCCTGGAGAAGTTTTCATGGTGGGGTTACATAACCCCTCACGACCACCCTATGCAAGCTCAGATATACCAACTTCGTCACCGGGTCTAATACCCTCAAAAGGGGTATAGTACTTGAAATATAATGTGACTCTTCAAGTTAATCCTTTCCAGATGGTACAGTGATGTTAAAATGATATGACTCTGAGCGTACCTCATTCACAGTAAGGTAGCCAAATAGTTTTCATATTATACTACCTAACACTAAACATATTCATCATGGTATAGTAGTCTTAAAATTACATGAATCTACATATAATAAATTCAAGAAGGTAAAGTAACCTTTAAAAGTACAGGATTCTGTAATAAATATATTCAAAAAGGAATAGTATTCTTATAATCAAATGAGCTCACATAAAACATATTCAAGAAGTTATAGTAGTCTTAAAAATACATGGTGACCTGGCGGTCTAGGGGTAAGGTGTCAGACTTCTGTACTGGGAGTCCGGGGTCCAATCCTCGGTCCTGGCACAGATTTTTCTGATTGCCAAACCCTTCCTTCAACTCTGACAAGACGTGTTTTAATCACAACTTGTGAATGTATGGAGTGCCATGCCTCCACCGTGGTTCGGATCCCACGTTAAGCTGTAGGTCCTCCACTTCATCTCACAATCACCCTACCACTACACAGTAGCTTAAGATGGGGTGTTAGTGAGCGTGAGTTTAGGGAAGTATTTTTGAAGTTTTTACAGCATAAACATTTTTGGCCAAAATAAATCAAATATTTCTTCTATAGAAACATATAGTTTAGTTTTATGCACATGCTAATCTCAAAAGTCCTTGAATATCTGTCAGATGTGTCCTGGAATTTAATTACAACTTTTTCTCTTAATTTAAAAGTTTGTCACCAAATGCCGCCATGCTCATGACAGATATTAAAAAACTGTTGATATTAGCACGTGCAGAAAACTAAACTCTATGTTTATATAGAAGAAAAATTTGATTTATTTTGTTCAAAAAATGTTTATACTATAAAAAACTGCAAAATTAGCGCACTAAATTCGCGCTCACTAGCACCCAACCTTAAGTGCGTACAACCCAAACGGGTAGTAAGACGCGGTGCTAATAATAACAATAACATGATTCTACACAAAATTTATTTTGGGATATTTGATCTTCTTATAGTTATATTATAGCATGTGATATATCCCTTAAGCTTAAGTATTCTTCAAATTTTATTATTCCACACAAAACATATTAAAGGAGGCAAAGTGGCCTTAAAATTACATGAAATTATATATGATATTTTTAAGAATAATATGATTGTATTACACATGTGATTCTACAAATAACACTTTCATAATTTTATAATAATCTTAAATCACACGAAAGATTTTCAAGGAAGTATAGGTGTCTTAACTACTAATACTAGGCCTACTCTATGTACAACACAATAATTTTTAAATTACTTAAAAATCCTTGAGTGGCCATCATCTCCAAACAGAAAGCAGATCTACAAACCATGTACAGTAAATACATTAGTCAGCTTAAGCTTAAGCTCAAAGAATGTATCTGCCCAATTTCATTAAAATCGGTTGACACATTTATCAGTCAGTGTGGAGCAAACATTAGGACAGAAAGAGACATGAAAACGCATCCGAAACGCTAAATGATTGCGTGATTTTTTTTAGCACCGCCTTACCCGTTCGTTTTATACGCATGTGTAGGTTAATGTGCTAGCAATGAGTAAGGTTGAATTTAGAGGAGGTGTTCCCACATTTGTATGGAAGGAGAGGTGTAAGCCACTTAGGGAAAACCACCCTCAGTACATCCAGCTGAGATTCGAACCCCGATCCTCATTGACAAACTAATGTGTTGTGAGAGAAACGCCCTAGGGTCTAAACCATGCGGCTACCGAATAGGATAGTGGTAAAACTAAAACAAGACCTCACTACGCTCGGTCAATAATATTATAGAATAGCAATTAATAAATCTTATAAGAATTTTTCCATCCCCACGTCTTACTACCCATTCGGGTATGTACTAACTAAGCCAATGGTTTTATGGATTAAGGAGGCTATTTTTATAGAAAGTGTACCCACATTTGCGTGGAGGGAGAGGGGGAAACCATTTAGGATAAATCACCCTTAGTACACCTAACCGAGATTTGAACCTCGATCTCTCCGTAATTGACAGTCTAGTGTACTGCGAGAGTAGCGCGTTAGACCACGCAGCCACCGAAGCGGGTCATTAGAATTAATTGAGCTAATACTTTTAAATGTAAATTAGCTTTTTGATATGATACCCAACTACCTGACACTCTAAAGTAACATAAAATAATCTAGCAGTGCTAATTATATGACACGTGAGTTCAGAGAATATTCCACATATAAAGCAGTTAGTGTCACAAACATTTAAACTGGTCGTTTTACAAACGGTCTCAGACGGATACATAAACAATGGGGCACTTTGAAATTTAGTTTATTTAGCATCAGTAAGTGGGATTTTAACGAGATGGGGTCTAGTAGTTATTGGATACATTGATTATTGAATTATATATATATATATATTTATTCACATCTCACTACCCATACGGTATAGTACACCTTTAATTACGCTAATGGGGTAGAGTTGTACTAGGTAGAAAGTAGAAATAAAAGAAAATTCACTCTCATTTGCGTGGACAGAGAGTGTAAAACCATTTAGGAAATTCCATCCTAAGTACACCCAACCAGGATTAAAACCCCAATCTCCCCAACAATCGCAAACCTACCTAGATGCTATTGACATCCAGCCCACATGCCCTTCTGTGTAGGTAGTAATAATAATAATAATTGTTATTATAATTATAGAAAATGTGCAGACACGCACCAGTGGTCACAGAATCTAAGGCGTTAGTCTCGTCTTGTATGGATTACTGTTGATATGAAGAGGTTAGGATTCTTATGCCGGGAGGGATTTACGAGGTGTAATTTAACCCTAAATATTTTCCCCACTCTCCTCTCTGTAACTGCGGGATCACTTCCTTTGAAATTAAACCTTATTAATCTATACTCCAATAGTGTAAACACGAGGACTAGGAGGAGGATTAAGAAAAGGAGGATTAGGTGAGATCACAACTTCAGACATATATATATATATATATATATATATATNTTCCTCTATAAAAAGTACAGATCTACATACAACCACTAGAAGCCGCTCCTCAAACCTCTCAGCCATGGGTAAGAGCGAGAAATGGCGAAGGGAAAGAAAGCTATGAGATATATATATATATAAGTGATCAGAGAGAGAATAATGGAGGTAAGGGTAGACAGATGTATCCGGGAGATATGTTGAGTGCATGGCAGACATATGGGCAGACGGTCAGACAGACAGAATAGCGGACGGGAGCTTGGGATGGCAGCTTCACACGCTATATCGTATCCTGTACAAAATGTAGGAGGTAAGGTAGACCTGAGATGCGTGCTTTTACCTTAAGCACCAATGTACCCATTACGTATAGCTCTTTTTATAGACCCCCTTTAAACCNGTGCAGAAATAACATTACCGCGATGTAGAAAAACAAGAGTTGGCTATACCAGCTTTTAAGTGGGTTCAAAAACAGTGGGTCAAGTACCAAACGACTATTTCAAAATTATTAAACACACTCTAAACTATCCAAAATGGATAAACATATTCTTCACTTATTCTTGTTTTTTTTACTGGTACAATGTTTTAATTTTTGACAGCGGGTGTATCTAGAGAGGGTCTGAATATTATAGAAGTAATTTTAATAAATACAAATGATGCAACTTTCAAAAATTCGTACCACGTAATTTACTATATAAATATATCTACTATTATTAATTGAATTTTCCGAAGAACTTTCTCGATTGATTGATTATATCAGCGCACGACTTAGCTAAATAAACTACTTTAACTCTAGAACAGACAAAACACTCAGAACCCAGCAGTTAATTAAGCCCTCTGAAAGAAGAAGTCATAGTGTTACTAATTTATACGTTTTCCATCCTTGGCGGGAATCAAATTGGGTATCCTTAGGTCAGTAGACAAATGTGCTACTAACTGAGATAAGGTATAGAAATGTTTGTGTTTTGTGTGTTTATATGTGTGTGAGTGTGTGTGAGTATATATATATATGTATGTGAGTGTGTGTGAGTATATATATATATATATGTGTGTGTGTGTGTGTGTGTGTGTGTGCGCGCGCGCGCGCGTCCAACGTATTAAGCTACTACCCTACCCATTCGATTTCTCAGTATGTACACTTTGTAAAGCTACATTGACGGATTACACAATGATTTTATCTTACAAGCTATACCATACTAGAATAATGTAAGCTAAGCGAACACGAAAAAATTTCTTAATAAAAAATAATTCATATAGAAAGAATTAAAGTGTTAACAAGCGCCTGTGATAGTTTCTAGATACTATTTACAGTACATATATGTATCACATTTAGTGTATTGTGCATAAACACGGCGTTTGTGCAAACTGTGAGCTAGCTAATAGCAAGTAGTGTTCCCAAGCGTTTAGAACATACATCAATTCTTTAAACCAAGAAGAGAATAACTGCTATAATTATCTAATTAATCGTTATAACTTTTTTCTGTATAGTTCTTTTATGTGGACTGTACCCTACACGAGTAAAGTTTTAAGGAATTGTATGGATTCAGAACTGATAGTTTTAAATTTTTGTTGGAAATTGTTTCACCTTTCATTGAATAAAAGGATTCTCATTACAGATTGGCTAATTCTCCAGCAGAACTATAGGGCATTCATTGTTGGAAGGGTGGTATTCAACAGATAGCAGAAGGTTCTTTCTTGCCAACGTTGACTGAAAGTAACTAATGTCAACCTATTCAGAAATTATCATTAGCTGCTTACTAATACTATTTTATCAATAAAAAGTGGTATCAAACGAGTCTAATAATATATCCCCATAGATTACTGTGTAATTGGTGTTTTCTTAAGTTATTGAAATAATAAAATATATTAATAAAACTATTTTTTGCAATATTGGCAACGATATATATTTTAGTGCATGAACTAATAAATTAAAAACTACTATGTTCACACGTGTATCTTCTTATAACTGGCCATCAAAATAAATAAATGTGTTTTTATATCTTTGAGAAAGAGCCATACAAAATGTTAGTTTCGAAATACATATTTTTATTTTGTAAACAGCGTAAAAACACAACCGCCTTGACGGTCTGTATGACGTCATCAGCCGCCCTTGTTTAGGCTAGTTCGCCATCTTGATTTCAGAAGAGCACGCCCCCTTTTACAAGATCTCTCTTGAAAATAATTTTTTTAAGTGAAACATATACGGCACTTCCACCCAAAAAAAGAAACATCCATACGGTCACTTTCAAAAGTTTGTGTTTGAATAGTATAAAAACCACGTTAATAATTTAAAACAAAATGTTTGTTTCCACCCACGTTCAGTTACATCATTTTTGTCCTTTTTTTGCATCCAATCCTGCCTGGCTTATCGTAACACTCACCTCGATCTTTTCTTCTTCTACCTATATTCTTCACTTGTTTCATAATTTCTATTCTGAATGGTTTATTCTTCTGCTCCACTGCTTCCTTCACCCTGTCGTTCCCACAACTTCCTCTTATCACTTGTCCTCCCACATACCTCTTCTGTGACTCCCACCAGACTCCTTTTAAAATCTTTCCCATTCAACCTCTACACTTTGCATCTCATCCTTTGGTATTGAGCTTCTTGCCTTTCTTAAGTACAGCTCTCTTTCCTCTTCATTGTTTATCCTCCACACCCTTATTCTTCTTTCTTGTCTTACTACCTTTCTCCTACATTCTCCTCCCTCTATGTCTGCCATCAACAACCTGTGGTCACCATCTTGGTATTACCTTGATGTTTAAGGTCTGCCTTTTCATTTCTTCATCCATAAGAAAGTAGTCTATCAACGATCTTAGCTCCCCATCCCAACTGTATCTGGTGATCTTATGGCTTTCTATTTCCTTCTTATACCAGCTGTTTTACATTCTCGTTTTATTTCTCCAACAGCCTTCTACCATTCTTGTTTATCTCTCCCCATCCTTGTTCCTCCAACACCTCTTCAAACCCTTTCATCTTTTTTCCCTACTTTTGATTTAAGATCCCCCAGGCTGGATAACATTGTTTTTAAATTACATCAAATTACTGCACAATATTAAAATAATATATATTTGGAGATTTAATTTTGACCAGTACATGGTTTATTTATTTTAATGTCCCTCATTCTTGTCTCTAAACTTGTAAAAATAACGCATAAGCGGTCACATCTGTTTATTATTTCTATAATAGGATTTTACTAATTGACAAAAACTACTATTTTCCAGAAATATGTAATATTGTTATTCATACTAACCATATGAAATAAATATATAATGAAATGTTTTAAGCCTTGAGATCTTCTTCCAAACAATTAATCGACTAATTAATACAGCCAGATAATTTACGCAGACACACCACAATAGAAGAGTATAATTTAATTGCTTAAGTGCTTGTGTTTGATATTGTGTTTGGCAAAACATCCATATTTAATTTATTTTAACCAATTGCATAGTAACAACATTATGAATAAGTTTATAAAAATAATCATAACTGTTCAAATATAATTATTGTTAAAAATTATAGTAATATTATCATGGTACTCACCTAAATTAATATGAAGAGATTCGAAAGAAACTACCATACCTGAAACAAACAAAATTATTTATATATTAAATTTGTTAATTTAAAGTTAATTTTAAATCGAATTTCGTTTGAAACATGTAAGCTAACATATTAAATTTGGGGTTTTATGGAATCACAAAATAAAAAGTTGTAAACAACATGTGTATTTTTTTCACCTTAACCTTTTGGTTTACACACATTTTTACACATACAACCCGAAATGGTAGGGTGAAAATAATGCCATTGTCTTTAAATATAGTTTTTTCATCAAGTCCTCCTACCTGTTCAGGTTATATACATATATAATAATTACTCTAACGGGGGAAGGAAGAGGAAGGAAACATTTTAGAGTGAATCTACCCAGGTTTGCCTAATTGTATATAGTGGAAGACCATTTGTGGAAAAGCACCCTCAGTAGACCTGAATGGGATTTGAAACCCGATATCTCTGTCGGTAGGCCAGTACAACACGAGACTGACGCCTAAGTCCATTCGGACACCGAAGCTGGTATTTTTGATTTAACTGTTTCAAATTTGGTCACACCATAGAGCTCCCCGAATGGGTAAGAAAATGTATGTTGTATAGACGAAAGGATAATATAGGCCTATGCATAAAACAAGAAAGGGTAGCTACACTAATGTGTTAAGAATGAGGAAGGTACAATTTAGAATAAATGTACATGCATTTGCATGGATGGAGGAAAAAACACCCTCAGTACACTCAGCCGGGATCAAGACCCCGACTTCTAAATTACTAACAAGCCGTGATAAATTAGCGTTACATCGTCACACTTCATTTGTTTATTATTTATAAACAAAAAACTACATATTATAAAGCATTCGATTATGGTTTCAGTTGAACAAGCACATAAGATAAACAGATAAATTACGCTAGTAAAATGATTAGTGGAAGGACTTAAATATAGACTTTATTTTGTAAAACGAAATATTGGTTTCCTTATTTTCCACATTGTGGTAGCACTGCATTATATATCAAATTTGAGTATACACTTTTATCTAGAGACCCACTTTGGAAAACATAATTATTGAGCGGCCGACATATTTTTTAATGAAACCAAGCGTGTGGAAATTATTTTATCAATTAGAATAATAGATGTGGATTTTGACTTCAAACAACCACAATAAGCTCTCACCGATACTAGATGAAAATTAGGTAAAATCAATGGATTAGTTTTCTTTTTATTAAATTAATTAGTTAATTATAGGACTGGCCCTATAAGCTCTTTTGCAGATATTGCCGATGCCGATATTTTGCTGCCGATATTGCCAGTAACCAATGCCAATTTAAATTTTTTTTAAATATTATAAAAGTGTACAGTAAGAATATTCAAAAACAAGAATCATCTGATTTTGCCAATTTTATACTTTTCATGATAGTATTAGGTTTGTTGAATAAAAGTTTAAATTAAAGTTTTAAAGGTTAAGGTTGGTTAGATATATTTAATTCTATTGTTAGACCTACTGCACTGTCATAATAAACAAGAATGTACATAATTACAAATAAATTAAAATACCAATACCAGATATTGTACACATTAGGAGAATACACCCAGTTTGTTTTTAAATGAAACCTCCTATGCATAAGAAAATATTTTGGTCCTGTTATATTAAACAAGAACACTCATAATCATAAATAACAAATTCATATATCAATTAGGCCCCTAAATGAAAGATAAATAAAAAAAATAGCACAGTAAGTATCATAAACACAATATTTTAGAATATACTTATTTTGTTTTCAAATTAATTACGCTACCTACACATACATTAAGAAAATAATTTGTCTCTATTATATTTAAAAAAAATTAATAACTTAAATAACAAATTTAGAAATTAGAATATTGGTTTTGCTGTTTATTTTTAAATAAAATATCTAATGCAGAGTTAAGGAATTTATGTTTACATGCAAGAGACTGTATTTAAATATTTTTGTTTAGCTATGAATTATATTTTCATGAATTGAGAATTTAAAATCTATCTATAAATTTTGAATTATCGGCGTAAAATATCTGAATGATAAAAAAACTGATTATCTTTGTCCGATTGTGCCAATATCGGCCGATAAATCGGATCGGTTAATGGAATCGACCCAGCCCTACTAATATATAAATAAATTATAAATTTAAATTACTATATGTTTACATTTAATCCAGTGCACTCGACTGCTTAGTGTGTTTTAAATAAAATGTTGGTATTTGACCCGATGGTTAAAAGTTTGAACCATAATGCAGTTTGTCATCCCATTTGCCAGAAAATTATGGTGCATTTACTAAATTAAGTTCACCATACTCATTTTTTCATCTTATATTAGTTATTTAAAGTATTTTATCCAGTTCACTAGACAGACGTAATTGTACTAATACAAATGATCTTATTTTTATAAGAATTCTGTTATCAAATGAGCAAGTATAAAAGGTAGTAAGAATCAAATAGTCGGCGCTATTATTTGTGCTTTTAGAGAGGAATACTCCATTCGCAGAGCCTGTGATGGATATGAGTTGAAGAATGACCCTGGGCATGGGACGACTCTTGGATACCTCAGTGGTAGAGCATTGGCGTATTAAGCCGAAGGTCCCGGGTTCGATTCCCGTGTCCAGGTGTCATTATTCAATTTTCAGAATAAAAGGTAGTATTTATAAACATTCTTTGACTATACTAATAGTGGAAGAGTATTATGATACAAATAACTTTCAATAGCGAAACACATTCTCAAACTTCCGTAATAAAACCCGACAAATCATTTTACTTTGAAACAAGTTTTTACATTCATTCATTTGAAACAAGACAGAGAATTGTTTGAAACGGAACAATTATTATGTGTTGATGTTTTATTTAAACATGTTTATGACGTAACTGAAGATAGTATACACTTCTCAGCATTTAATCCGGCTTGGATTGACTTATATTATTACTATTACTATTATTATCATTATTATTATTATCATCATCATCAGTCTTCAAGGGTTACGCTTCTTCTCCCCCTCTCGGCACCAATCACTTCCTTTCTCCATCTCTCCCTCTCTCTCTTCACTCCCTATCCTCCCACTTCCCTCCAACTCCCCTTTATCCACCCTATATCTCTATGTATCCTTCTCTCCAACCACTTTCTCTACACATCTTCAACCCTATTTCCCATTCTTTCTCCACCTCTTTTCACCTCCCTCTCTCAATCAGCCCCTCTCTATCCACTCCCTCTCCTCTCCACCCCTATTTCTTCACCCCCTTTATCCCCAACCTCTCTCCACCCACCATCCTTTCACCCCTTAATTCCAACCCCTCTACTCCTCCCTCTCTTCAACTCTCTCTACCCCTATATCCCCCTCTTTCTCCGTACTCTCCACCTCACTCTCTCTACCACATCTCTCCATCTCTATTTCTCTCTCTCTCACACACACACACACACACACACAACACACACACACTCACGCGACCAACTCGCGAGAAAGTTACAACCAAACGTGATGTCGCCGTGAAATAGAACAGAAAGCAATTAGCTATTCAGTAGAGTGTTGCGGGTAGCGTGACGTAATCCAGGCAGGCGCTTCTCGACCATTAATGGTGTGGGTTTGTTCGAAACCGCGGCCCGGGTATTACTGCTTGGGCACAATAAACCTCCCCTTCCTTTAACCCTTGTAATCAACCCGTTAAAACTACCATCAGTTATTTATTGGCTGTTTCCTTAGCACTAGGGGGTTACAGGCGATTGGTAATTTACGAATATAGCTGTCTACCAAATCACAAATTTTGTCTCGTATCATCGCTGGTCCTTATCCGATATCCAGGGCGTCGGGTTGTAAGCTCTAACCAACAGCCTATGAAGATACTCTAGCTATAATCATGAAACTAAATTATTTCATTTTGAAATTGGTGAGGAAGCAGGTTTGATGTCAGATATGTATTTATTAATGCATAAGCTTTTCAGGTTTTAAACACAAACATTGTGTTTTTTCAGCCTTGGTTATAGTGAGCTCCGAATTACACACTTCACCTGATTAAATATCAAGAGACCGACTTCAAAGACCGAATGGTCTAAGGCGTCAATCTCATGTTAAATTGATCTGATGATGATGGAGAGATCGGAGTTCAGATCCCAATCGGGTCTACTGAGGATGGTTTTGTCTAAAAATGGTTTCCCACTCTCCTTCCACGCAAATGCGGGTAGATGACCTCTAAGGAGCTTTCTTCATCATCCCTAAACCCATTAGTGTAACTAACATATATGCGTATAAGCTAAAGAGGCCGTAATACGTGGAGATAAAAATAAAATCTTCAAAAGGGGAGTATAAAACAACTCCTTCGTGATCTAAATTAAAAAAAAAAAGCCCCACAGAAGGTTTTGGCCAATGAATAAAAGCATTCCTCTTAAAGTGGGCGTATAGAGAGCGCTAGAAAAGAGCAGTGTTTTTGTAGTTTCCATAGAAAAACATTGTTTTGCCCAAAATAAATAAAATAATGGCCCAGTAGAAACAAAGAGTTTAATTTTCTTCACATGGTCATGTCGACCTTTTTAAACGAAGAAAAAAAGTTTTCATTAAATTCCAGGACATCCTTGGCTGATATTCAACTACAGTTTATATCATATCATCATATGAAGAAAATAAAAATATATGTTTCTAATGTAGAAATATTTTATTTATTTGGACCAAACAGTATTGACATAAAAACTGCACAAAAAAAACAACAATTTGTTGCGTCCTCTTCACCCCCACCTTAATAAAATATATTTTACCAAGTTGTTGTCATTTTTGTCCATAAATACAACCATAAGAGATGTACACAATTACATAATTATGAAAAATATTAATGGTTCAAAAGTGATCGAAATAAATTATTTTAACTCCACACCTAATAAGAGTTTCCTCTTTAGATCAATATTTTATTCTATTTCATTTAGTAGCATATAATGTTGTTATTTTGAGTCAATCTAGATTTCCAAACTAACTTAACTCGTTTATTTTATTTATTGATCATTAATTTATCAATACAAGCATTGATTTGATATGACTATATCGTGAAATGTCTTGTTTTTGGCTATCTAATATGGAAAGGACTGAACGACCTTAATGAAGTCTATTCGCGACTGGAGTGGAGTGGGGTGGTAATTGAAAGCTAACAACGTTTTTATTACTAACATTGGTTGAATGTCACTAATGTTAACCAATGCGAAATGAATATTAAATAATAAACACTGCTAATAATACTTGCCCTTTGGATTACTCAATGGTTGGCTTTTTCATAACATATTGAAAGAACAAAATATACTACTTAAACTAATGTTGTTTATTTAATGTTTGTAGCAACAGGGGATATTATAGAGCATGCACAAAAAAAAATAGATGTATTTTTAAAACCTAGAAAATATCACTTTTAAAATAAAACTTTTTTATATTTTCAAACAGACTCACATAAACCCAACCGAACAACGTTTTTGTGACGTCATCATCAGCCTTCATTTCGTCTGGCTCGTGATCTTATTTTGTGAAGAGAATGCTGCCTTTTAAAAGATATCATTTTTAAGTGAGCCATAGATGCAGGTCTGACAAAAAAATTTCCAAACCCTAATTTTCATAAGTTCGTTCTTAAATAGTGTAAAAACAGTTAACAAAAAAAAAAGCTTTTTGTTGAGAAAGTTTAGGTTGCCAAAAGTGACAACTCACCATATTATGGTCTGGAAAATCATATAGTATGGTTTGGTGAATGGATTTTCGAGAGCAGATCTGGTGACTTTATCTGTCGGTGGTAAATCTCCTTTATCTGTAAAGACTTCTTATAATAAATAACGTTATGTTTTCAGAGGAGATTAGAATCTTTCTACTCAGGAACAATGTTTATAATTTAGGAAGAGACGTGTATGTCCTCTATACCTCTCTCACTATCCTCTGTGTACACTCACTGCCAGAAGGTTATGACCCTACAAGTCCTTAGCTAGGCTTACTATCTAACGGTACGCGGCCGTATCTGTCCTGGCGTCCTTTGCTCGGATCCTG
Organism: Timema bartmani; assembly: GCA_902151455.1. Classification (NCBI taxonomy): domain Eukaryota; kingdom Metazoa; phylum Arthropoda; class Insecta; order Phasmatodea; family Timematidae; genus Timema; species Timema bartmani. Next base: position 218,995 of record CABFWB010000520.1, read on the forward strand.
ACCGTGTTAATATACGGCCTGATGACCTTGGATTCACGTGCTTCAGTTTATATCTCAGCTCTAGATCTAAATATTTCAGTATATTGTGTTCGTGCACCAGGTAGCCTCACGTATCTTAACAAGGATTAGACTGGGTTTGATTTAAAGATCACAAATTCATATTTAGGATTAATTTATAACACTCTTTGGTTAAATACTGTAGGTTCAGTTGGAGTGATTGTGCGAATGTGTAACACACGTCCGATCTGTCTTATAGTGTTATCACGAGTGTGTAACACACGTCCGATCTCTTTGATAGTGTTATCACGAGTGTGTAACACACGTCCGATCTCTCTGATAGTGCTATCACGAGTGTGTAACACACGTCCGATCTGTCTGCTGGTGTTATCACGAGTGTGTAACACACGTCCAATCTCTCTGATAGTGCTATCACGAGTGTGTGACACACGTCCGATCTGTCTGCTGGTGTTATCACGAGTGTGTAACACACGTCCGATCTGTCTTATAGTGTTATCACGAGTGTGTAACACACGTCCGATCTCTCTGATAGTGTTATCACGAGTGTGTAACACACGTCCGATCTCTCTGATAGTGCTATCACGAGTGTGTAACACACGTCCGATCTGTCTGATAGTGTTATCGCGAGTGTCTTTCCGACGGCTGCCGCCAGGGCTTCTTGCCACCCTCACCGCGTCCCCTTGGACGAATTCCATTCTTAGAAGGAAATCGGCCAAGGTCGCTTTCACTGTCACTTAAATAGTTGCAAATCATTTTATGGAGATCTATAACAATTTATTCTGTTCTTTACCGCTAGTTTTTAAGGATTGTAGATACTAAAAAAACCACAATATGTATTGTGCCCTTATTTTTGAAAGTGGGACCAAATGACGCTTCAGTACGCCCTTCACTAAAACTCATAAATCCTGCTAAACTCAACCTGAAAGAGTTGTTATGTTTCTAATAACGTCTGACCTTAAATTGATTAAATCCCTAGAACTGTGTGACCTTGTGCATATGCTTCAATAGCTATTAATTACTGCAGGTAGAAGGGGGGTAGACAAACCCATTTTGATCCAAACGTGAATAAATCATTCACTGTTTCTTTTACGGTACTAAGCGTGTTATATTTGAGAAGATTATTGGGGAGTAAGTGTTTCCCCTTTCCCCTGCGCCTGTGACCAAATATATTAGCCTTGAATGGCGTCTATTTTTTAAGTCGTATAATGGCACTGCGATGAGAAAATAAATATAATATACCTAAAATACATGTCAAATAAAACTACATATAATCCATACATTAATTTATTTAAGCTACAGTAAGAAATTTTATTTATTTTTAGATTTATTGTTTATTTTACTAAGATTTGAAACCAGACACCAAACAAATAATACATTTCTCTTATTCCTACCTCTTCCTCCCACCCAGTTCTCGGTGCAACTGTAATCCGCTTAGTCACCCTAGCCTTGGGGTTGTCAACACCAGTCAGAAACTTTCAACCCTTCACCCACAACTACCACACTACCCCCCTTAACAAAAGTAAATGTCAAGCCACGTTTCCATCTAGACTATACTCGCCACAAATAGCAACCACTCTACACCACAAACATAAATAAGGGTAAGAGTAGTTGACAAACAACTTGTACAACCAAGTTTGTTATTTTCGTGAGCATTTTAAATCTTTTGAACGAGAATATGTTAATTTTTTATAAAAAAAACCTTTGAATAAGAAATGCAATATACCATTGATATTATCTTCTACACAAGAATTGACAACAAGTGAAAGAAATTATTAAATCCCAAGTTGTATAGAAATATATAAAAAAATTTTACAGACTGCTTAGTAGTAGTGATAGTAACCAACTCGCTGGCCTTGAGGAACTTGAAATTTCATGTCCGCCAGAAAGTAAACTCGCCCTATCCTGAGACACCGCCATTCAATCCCTAACCTAACACCCAACTTCCTCCAAATAAGTTACATTCTCACATTATCCTCTCACCTACGTCTCGGCTTATCGGGGGTCTTGTGTCTTCAGGTTTCACAACTAAAATGTTGTGTACATGCCTGTTACTCCCCATATGCGTCACATGTAACACCCCCGCCCCCCAACCTCACCCTGTGCACATATTTTACCCTTACTATGTTTGGGAATGGATAGAACCCATGAATATATTTATTAAGTAACTTTCTTCTTTCTATTATTATTTTAGCACAGCGTCTTACTACCCGTTCGGGTTGTACGCTTATGTTCAGATTACGCTATTGGTTTTATGGTTTAGGAAGACTAAGTTTAGAGGAAGTGTATCCACATTTGCGTGGACGTAAAGTGGAAGGCCGTTTTGAAAAAAAAACACTTTATGTACACCTGACTCAGATTTGAACCTCTATCTCTCCGTCATCGGCAGTATAGTCCAACACGAGAGTAGCGCGTTAGAACATGCGGCCACCAAAGCGGGTTATTGTTTATTTATCCCCCTGAGGCTCAAATAAGTTTCTCAACACTTTGTTCTCAAAAACTCCCAGTTTATTTTCTTGGTACAGACGTAAAGAACACTGGGGGGAGGGGGGTATTCTATTATAGTGTACGCTCAGTTTAATATTTCAGATGGAAGATAAGACAACAACCGGTTACAAATTGAATAATATCAAGAATTATATACTAGAATAACAATACTAAATATAGATACGTACATTTATTTAGATTGTGAGTGGTCCCTGTTGAAACGCAAACTTTTTAACGTACATGTGTATTTGAATGTCAAGGTAAAAAGGTTTGTAGGTTCTAATTCCAGAAGAAGAATATAAATGGTGTGTGGTGGGAGATTTGTTTTGAAAATGTGTATATTTCAGAACCTACACCCGATGTTCGTGTGGTCTAAGGCAGTGTTTCCCTAACTGGGGGTTGTAACCCCCCAAAGGGAGTTTTTGGTTTTCAGAGGGGCGGTATATTGTAATGGGGGAAGCAAGGCCGTATCCAGCGAATAATTTCAGGGGGGGATTGGTGGGCCCATCCCCCAATTTACGGAGGCTAGAAAAAATTTTAAATAAAAAACTGTTCTAGAAGCTATCTGAAGTGTTTTTTATGGTAAAACAGCCCCCTAACTATCGGAGGCTAGGACCAATTCTAGTTATTAAACGGCTCTAGAAGCTCTCTAAAGTGTTTTTATGGCACCATAACATCATAACTGCTGAAGGCTAGGACAAATAGTAATATTAAACGCCTCTAGAAGCTCTCTTAAGTGCTTTTTATGGTAACACAGCCCCCTAATTTGTACTTGTACCTTAATTTTGATATTATTTGAACCAAAAATAAAGCCATATATATTTTGTTCATAAAATTTCGGGGAGGGGGGGGGTTTGAACCCCGAACCTCCCCCTCCCCCCAACTACGGCCTTGGGGAGAAGTATGGTGGCGTTAAGGTTTTTAAGGCTACATCAATAATTTTATGTTAATCATAACAGGCAACAAAATATTTAACAAAAGGTATTCAATTTATTTTAATATTCATGTTATATAATTTTGACAATACGTTTAATCACTTATGTTTATAAACTTTTACATAAGCTGTGTTTAACATGTGTTTTTTCATAGAAATGGTAGGATATGAGACGAGAAAGTTATTTATACTCATTTTTATTTAATTATTTAGTTTGAAATAATTAAGGTGGGATGGAAGGGAATTCAGAAAAGGCCAGTATTTTTGCAATTTGTATCGCAACACTTTTTTTGGTCAAAATAAAAATATATTGCTCCAGTAGGAATATAAAGTTTAATTCACTTCACATGGTGATATCAACAGTTCCTGAATATCCATAATGAGCAACATTAGACGAAAAACTTTTTAAATGAAAAAAAAAGGCCGTGATTAAATTCCAGGACATCCTTGACAAATATTCAAGAAATGTTGAGGTCACTTTGTAAAGAAAATTAAGTTCTATGTTTGTACTGGAGCAATATTTTATTTATTTTGGCCAAAAAGATGTTTTGCCATAAAAACTGTTAAAACACTGACTTTTTCTCAAATTTCCTTCCATCCCACCTTAAATATGAATGTAAAATTATTAACTTTGGGGGTGGGGGGGTGGGTAGGAGTTGTAGCCAGCATACAATTCTAACAGGTGGGCGCTAGGCTAAGAAAGGTTGGGAGACGTTGGTCTAAGACACCTGAGCAACAAAACAACTAATTAACAGTGACGTGAACTAGGCGGAGCTGGAAGGGAGGAGGTGGGGTAGAGGATTGTTATTTATTTATCTATTCATATATTTATTTATTTGCACCGCATCTTACTCCCCGTTCAGGTTGTACACATATGCACCAATTATGTTAATGTGTTAGGGATAAGGCGGTTTGAATTTATAGGAATTTCCTTTGGGTGGAGGGAAAGTATAAAATAATTTTGGCGAAAATATCCTCATTACACCCGACAAGGATTCAAACCTTGATCTCTCCGTCACCGACAGTACAGAATATTGTGAGGGTGACACCTTAGGTTATGCGCTCACTGATGAGGGTGGTAGATGTTTGAATCTGCTCCGTGTACAGAGAGGTGGATTTTCACATGTGATTGTCAACGTGAGTTCCTCATCCTTCCTTCATGCAAATGTTGGTACACGTGTATTAAAGTACTCTTCTATTAACTTTCCCTTAAGATTAATCCATTAATAGTTTTGATGTTAAATGTACAACAGTATCATCGAAAACTGTCAGGATTTTATAATAAAGTATGAATGTAACTAATTGAATAATTGAATTGAACGTATAGAAGAAAACTTGCAGTGTTGCCAAATAATATATGTACAGTACTTCAAAAATTACGTAGGTCAGTCAAATATATCTGAATATATTTAATTATTAAATGTTTTTGGGGCCATGGTTTTTAAAAAATATACATAAATACACACGCTTAGGCATGCAGTAAAAAGATTTGTATATGTTTATATGAAGCAAGAATACAAATACAAAGGAATTGTAAAAACTACAAAAAATAAACAAAGCGTGGAAACAAACAAGAAATGAGGAGCCAATAGTGACAAAGAAATATATCAACGCTTCCGAAATAAACTCACTAAGCTAAAATAAATGGTACGGCGCACCGCACAGACTTTCTCTCTCTTTCTATAAACTCGTAAGACTTCTGAACCGAATAATGTACATTGTATCATCACCACTCCACATAAGAACACGCATAAAATAATATACAATGATATATAATCAATGAGAAAAGAGGCGCATCTTTGTCCACCTAAGAACATTTCAAACAGTTTAATGTCTTCCACAAGGGTCAACACTTCGTATTAAAATTTCGATTTCTGGTTAAA